>OY755250.1:35585774-35745774 GCA_963576725.1 Azorinus chamasolen | reverse complement strand
CTTTGAAAGGGTTTTGAAGGACTAATGTAGTTTCATCCATATGCATTTATTCCACGTGAGACACAAACAATATAAGCACCTGTATATACAGTGGAAACTTAAGACAGTTGTCTTAACCATAACCTACACAAATATACCTATATAAGCCTCTGTTATAGTAACTTATTGAACCAATTGTGATATTTATCACAATTGTTTCAATATTACACAATTCTAGCATGTTCCTTTACTCTTGTTAATCCTCCCTTTCGGTAGATTTTTTTTGCAGAGGTTGGGACTAAATATAATGAGAGAAAATGTCAAACGGCCATAAAACAGGTCTACGTATGGATTTGTGACCAATGTGGTAGCTGAATGCTTGTCAAACGTGATGTTATAGGTGATTGTTGCTTTTCATTAGGAACTTTCTTTAATATGCTTGCGATGTATTGAGCTTTCAAACTCCTTGTGTTGAATAAGTGAATGGCCGCTTAGGACATGTTCTATCAATCAATTAATCCATCACGGATATTTATATAAAGCAACAATCTGTTGCGCCTTACAATGTCAAAGTTACAGCTCAAAACTACACAATTCACACTGGTTATGTATAATGTTGTTAGAAGAGATGCGTTTTAAGTCTTTTTCTGAATACAGTTTCTGATGCAGTCATTTTTAATTTATATCTTGCCATCCAAGAAAAAATGTCATTCAAACAAGCTGATAAATGTTCAAGAACACAATTCATTTTCAGTGTTTCCAGCTTGAATGTGTACTGCAATTTTGTGGCCATCTGCATAACCATGCAAATGAGTTGGGTACTTTGCAATAGTTCTGTTCAATGCTGCAACATACAGCGTAAATATTACTGCGCCAGCACAGGAGCCCTGAGGCACACCAAACCTTAGGTTTTCTTGTCTTAGTGAGTTATTGTTTATTATCACTTTCATAGACCTATCAATTACGTATGACTTTATCTACTGTAAGGGCGTGTCTTTTAATCCAAAGTCATCATGGATAATTTGAAGTGCAACTGGAATGTCAACGGTATCAAATGCCGCACTGAGGTCAAGTGTAATTTGACCATCATCAACAGTTTTCAACAAATCATCATACATTTTTTATCAAAGCAGTTTCTTCTCCATGATTTTTCTGATAGGCACTTTGATAAGATTGCAAATACTGCTTTGACTGGGGCAGCTTTTTCTAATATTATGAACTGTATTTTCTACTGTACTGCAGGCTTACTTCACAAATACAGTACCGACTACAGTAGGTATGTTTCATGATTTAAATATGCAGATAAACGCGTGCATGTGTGTATAGGTTGACACCTTAAACCGTTTACTCTTATGATTTCTCACTGCATACACCATTGCAAAACTGTTGTTGAATAATCGAACAGTCTGATAGTAAGCAATGTTTTACTTTAAAGAGGAACAATGAACTCATTTTTTCAACTTTGTCATAACACTTAATATTTGTTATGTTCAATCATTATTATGACGATTGTCAACTTCAACTTATATCGAAAACTGTCACGGTGAAACATATGAATGCGTTTTCATTTACACTTATAATGTTTGTACTACAACAGAAATGTATCGACTTTGGTCGAATATTTAACGTGACTAAAACGCGAGCCAAATAAATATTAATAAACTGCCGAATAACATATCACACATGAAAGTGGTGTCTTCTCCGGTGTTTATTCGTTTGTTTTTCTTGCGATATACTTCTTTTCAACATATATTTTTGTATATTTTAGGCACGAATGTAGGGAATTCCCCTTTTATCATTATTTCAGTGTTTGGTGTAAACGCTCAATTTGCATATGATTCTATTGCTGTTAACTTACTCGTTGTAAAACATTCCCAAATTTGGTATCAGGCTAAATGCTGACCGCTTCCAAATTAGTCAAAACCTAGAGAAACCATTAACACACTCTCAATCAGCTTTGATATGATTGCGTATGTCAGTTTTGTAACTAGTGCACACTGTCAATTTCGTAGATTTAAATAATCTAACACGTTTGATGTTATGGTACATATAATAAATACTGCTATCGGAAGTGGACATAATCACTATAAAATATATCCCCTTTAAATCGGCACTTAAAAATATATCCCCTTTAAATCGGAAATATAACAGAAAAGAATGTAGTTACTTTTAGTAGGCAGGTGACTGTTTAAAGTCATGCAGAGAGTTCCTAGAGGAGCTTTCTGCATGGCGTTCGCCCTGTCACTTGTCTCCGATATTGAAGACCGATATTTATACTATATTTAAAATCCGGTTTAGATATCAACTGAGACTGTTTTAGTTAATTATTACAATGTGTTAGTATGTTCAGCAATATTGAAACTTGTTTATAATAATAACCTTTATCCGTTGAATAATCATTAAGTAAATTCAGTACAATCTCTCTATATCGGCCACTACATTACATCAATTATTTGAAATGGTCTTCAATAGCCATTATTTTTAGTGCGGTAAAATGTTGCGTACTTCCTTACTTGTGGCCTTACCTGCGATAATGGTAAAAACTATATACACACAAGACTATGCATATAAAGCACATGTATGAGGCAGAGGCAAACCAGTGAAGCATGGCAAAGTTGGTAAGTGATTTTGAATTTCATTTACATTCGCTGCCATTTTCAATATACATGCGTTTCTCTCTGAATTTCTGTCACACTCTTTGTGATTGTGTTACTGCTGATTTCGTTGCTTAACACATTTATGTCATGTACAACTGGTCTCACGGAATACAAAAAAAGTCAATTATCTAGTTATATCCTACTTTCAGTCCGCATGATCGTTCAGCCGACTATACATTTACGCTCATCATTAATGGAAAAGTAGTAAAGTCAAGCAGGCAAAGCCACATACAAGACGCAAACACCACCAAAACACCGATAGACAGCATGACACACACACACACAACCACACACCCAAACGCACACACACACACGAAATGAACACAGAAAACACCAAAAGACACACAAGAACCAGGGACAAACGTTAAGCCATTCGCCTACCATATTTAACAAGTCTATCACCTGTGGCGCGACTACGCAACCGCGGTACTTGCTAGTGACCCTCAGAGGAACTAATTTAATGTACTACTAGAATGAACACTAACTGCTATATAATACTCCCATATGGGATGAGATCTAGGAGAAGCGTTTGTTTTCTCATATTCCCGAATAAATCAGGTAAACGAGGTCCCGGTAATGTTTATATTGACGATCATGTCGAGGAGGACATGATGCTGATGAAAATGATGGGTGTGAAGAGGATTACATTAATGATGTTGATGATGATAATGATGACTAAGATGATGGTTGTGATGACGATGATGATGACGATGGCAGTGATAATTATGTTAGTTGTATTTGCATCCTATGAAACTGGCACCATTTGGTTGTGTGTTGGATTATTGACCTCTACGAAACTAACACTTTGCAGCAGTCAAAAACAATAAAAAATATTTAACCTTATCTTGAGATGCGCTGCGTCCTGGCCCGCATTTGTAAACAGCCTGGACCCAGGTGTAAAAAGAACAAAACGAAACAAATAAAACAATTAATTGAAACACTGATGTACAATGTACAAAAATAAAAGAGAAACAACTGACTATATACATATTATGCACTGCCCTCTACTGTATTAAGTCCAAATGAATTGTTTCAAGCCAACCATACGAGGCGATATAAATCCTACATAGTTGCACCTTTCGAGTCGAGCTTTAAACATATTGGCTTAATGTGATCCAGTGTCCGTGTATTCGGTCAGAAGACGTTGTCCACAGTTTCCATGCAAATCGTAATTATATATACAGGACTGATGGTCCCCTGATAATTACCGACACAATAAAAGAACAGAAAGGCAGGAAGGAAATTAGAAAATGACACATAAATGTTCACGACAACACCACACGCACAAATAAGGTTCAAGTGCACACACATAAACCCGACATGCACTTATTCCGCACCAGCTGAATGTCAACAGGGCCGTAAAACCAAATCTTAACAAGCTCGTCGAAAACAAGAGAAGTTAGGTGTCATATCTTAATCCTTATCAAATAGCCAAACCTCCAAACGCTTATCTTACACTGATATAGGTAAGCCTTAACCGATAATCACTAACTTATATCTATGTGGTAAGCGTAACACACTCTCACCAATACAGCTTATTGGAAATATTAGAAAATTAGTTTGAATCTGACACCTGTCCTTTTCAATCCCATATAAATGCATTTATGTTTACCATTATCATTACAGTGTACATACATTTATTTTAGGCAATTAAATGCTCTTTTTGATGGTGTATTATTCATGCAATTTGAAGTATGTATAAGCACAATACACAGGGTTAAAACGAGGCAAGTCAATATATTTTCAGAACTTTATTATAATTGACCTTAAAATCTCAGCTAAATATTTTCGGAACAGTAACCTATCGCCTGCTATTCAAAATAAAATATCATTTCCAAACAGGCTTGATCCAGATCAAACGCTGAGTAAATAATGCCTTCATTCATTCAGCGCAGACCCAAATCATAAGTAGCGAGTAACTCAGCGCCGGTTCGGGATCCACGCTTGGATCGATATCAGATGCTGAGACTCGTTTCAGTCATTAAGGTTAGATCCAGATCAGAAGTTGAGTATATCTGTCTGATCTGGATCTAGATCCAAACATTGATTTAGATCAGATACTGAGTAACTTGGCATCGGACATGGGTCCAAAAATTAGATTCTGGGTAACTGGGTGTCTGATCTGAATCTAATTATAGATCCAGATTATATGTTGGGTTTTCCGGTGCCTGATCTGGATCTAAGGTACTGAACCCGTCCATGTTAGGGCCTGGCTCCAAAACGAGTGCCGCCACCTGAAAAAAAGTAATCGGAATACAAATATTATCTGCATGTTCACTGAAAAAAATGAATAAAACGGTTCCTCTATCATGAAATTCCGACACATATATATTATGCTATTTATTGTTTATTGAAACATTTTCCGTTTTTATAATGCATTTGAGTCGGGCACAAGGAAATTAGAAACTAGTGTAGACACAGATCAGCTGCATCTCACACGCAACATCTGCTTCACACTGTTTGAAAATCACCAGAATCGACATTATTTAATCCTGTGGCCTAGCAAACAGAGTAGATCCTGATCAGAGGTCGCGTGGAGAAAGCGGATGCTGATCTGGGACTACACTGTTTACAATCTCCCAACCCAATTTTGCTGATATCTGTCTCATCTGCATTTATTATGCATTAATCGAGATTTAGAATAGTTCCTAGTCTGTGTCTACACAAATTCAGTTTTTTTTGCATTATAGTATATTTATTAAATCCAGTTTGATGTAGATGAAGACAGTTTGGATCTCGATAAAAAAATTATCGGCGTCCACACGAGATCCTAACTGTTTGACATTTATGAATGAATTCCAGGACATGATTCCTTTGAATCGTTAAATTGGTTGATTAGCTTAGTTATTTTATTGATACATTGTATTGCTATCTACCCTTTAATCAGATTATACTTACGAAAGTATTATGGCCCAATATCCGTCGGTGTATTTTGACGTTGACAACGGGTTCCCCATGTGTTATTTTAGCCCCAAGGCAAGTCGCGCGTGATGTATGGAGTTCCGAATAGTCATTGGTCAATTATATTTAACATATTTATATTTAGAATTTGAACTTGGCGACAGTGGAAAATTTTCGTGTGATCATTTATCGGCAAAGTTCGTACTTTCCGAATACTGACGAATAGTATTATACCCATGTCTTACGATGATCACCGACCATATAAAAAGAATATACAACTCGACTTCAGCCTCGTTTTTTGAAATATATTTCTGTAGTAACACTATTATTAGATTTGGGATTTCAGAAGATATATTAACACACTTTAAATGTGTGGACATCCAGATACAGAAATTTAACTAGAACATTGAGATATTAGCAGGTAAATAATGGACTCGTTCAACGCCGCTTATACACGTTAATGGATAGACCAGCGGATACCCGCTTCTATCAGGGAATAAGCATAGTCGCTTTATCTCGCGTCTATCAGGTGATAACAAACTCGCGATTTCTCGCGCGTATACGGTAAAGGGTTAAACTTATATACAAGAGTATATAATTAGACATACCGTCATAGAACGGTTACTGAAGATAAAAACACATACAACGTATATAGTTTGCTTAGGAAAGAAACCAGAAATGTCGAATCCATGATGGACTTTCGAAAAAATACATATGTAATATTCGATGGACACTGCAATGAGTTTGTCACAATAATATAGACATGAATTGTCTCACTAAGAATACATTGAGTTTCATTAATTTGACATACCTTGAATACGTTCCAAACGTATGCTGATGTATCGATTGACTTTATGTTTTCATTTTTCAACATGCAGACAGACACACTTACTCCATTGATACGTCATCAGTAGCTGTAGTCGTTTCACTTGAAGAAGCATCCACTAGTCTAATAGATGTCGATGTTTTAACGATTGTGTACTATATGTTCTCTATTGTGTTCTATATGTATGTTAACCAGTTATGAATACCAAAAGTGAAACTAAGTTAAATACTCATTTTTACTGTGGCATGGCTTATAACAGACTCAATAAAACCGAGTCTGCAATTTTCTCTTTTTGTGTTGCAATTTTTGCTCTCAGGGGATCACCTCCCTTCAGAATTTATAATCTTCACAACAGCAGGTGTTAAGTGCTTGTGTGGCGGCCGTAAAACGTCGCCCCGTACTTCATTCTCAGTGTTGTTATACCTTCTGATCCTTTGAGGTCATGAATTTCAGTACTTCTTGTTCTGAAAATTGAATACCGCTTAAGCCGGTGCTAGGGGGCGTGAACAGTGTTGCACTTTCAATTATTGTTCATGAACAGACTCAATAAAACCGAGTCTGCAATTTTCTCTTTTTGTGTTGCAATTTTTGCTCTCAGGGGATCACCTCCCTTCAGAATTTATACAATACAACGTGTTTATTTCAAAGTGTGATCAATTGTACGTATTCAAGAATACATGCTTGAATGGAAGATTGTATAACATACATTCTATTCACCTTATAATAACATTAAATCAATATAGACTGCAGATATATCAAAATTACACAATAAGTTGTCTGGCCTAATAGGCAATGAACAAAGCATAATCTGATAATTGTGCTGGTAATCAAGTATTTTACATCTGCTGTATTGCATACCGTACACATACTATACAGTATTCTTTTTTACCTAATAGAAATGTAACCCGGGGTCAGAATCAAGAAGGATCCAGAAGGGTTGTTAAGTTCTTTTAATCAGTACAGAGTACAAGTAAAAGGGTCTGAAATACAAAATAGCAATGATGAGTACAATGTTGAGCCAGAGTTGAATAATTAGACTCGCGTATCGAAATTCAAATAGCGTAACCGACTTGATTCATTGTTAACCGAACAAATGACAGAATTGTAAATTAAATCCTAAATATAACAAATAGAAGGCTTACCAGCTGGTCGTTATGAGAGGAATACAAGCAATAGCCACGGAGAGTTTTCTATGATAAAGACGTCCGTCTAATACGAGAGTTATAGCCAGAATATAGGAAGCGGGAAAATAGGTTTAGCTCATTAACTACGGTCAGGTGACTTGATATGCTTCACCCACCATGTCAACTCACACTTACCCGATTCTCTCGTGCACACTCACCACGCACATGAACATACATACAAGTGTAAACATACTAACATGTACATAACATATCGGGGATCCATACAGGGAAACTATGGTCTGGTTACATACTCCCCTGCTTCCTTGAAATGTCTCCTGACATTTACAAACTGAACTATTAAAACAGAAATATCAATAAGTTTAAAATAACTAGAACGATACACAGCTACTAACACTATGCTTTCCAAACTATTAAACAGAAAGCATGTACTTTCTTTACTAGAGAACTATGCAGAAAACATGAAGTTTCAAATTACAAAACTATAATGCAGGGAGCACAGATCAAACAATATATTTTATCCTGGAAGCTGAATACAGAAATAGAATCTACATTCTAATCCTAAGGCTGATCCTCTAGCTGTCAGGTCACATGATTCTGGCTAAGAAATACAAGTAAACTATAATTACTTCTACAATAACTGACCAATGATACAGCAAACTAATCCAAATACAGCTTCCAAAATGCAAGTTACATGTATTAAAAACAAAAATGAAACAGGTGTCAGACCTGTACACATAGCGTGTCATATATGAGGTAAACTAAAACCAATGTGAAGCTTAGACAAAACAGGAATCAGTTTCACAAAAATTGCTCCAAACAATCTGGGGATACACCCACTGCCCATAACGGTCAGGGGCTTTCCTATTCCGGACAGGCCTCCTAGAAGGTAAACTAGGTGAGGGAGCTTGGTCTTGGCTTGGGTCTGGATCTAGAACCAAGTTCGAACCTGGATCTGGATCAGAGGGAAGGGTCTGATCAATGCCTGGAACTGAGCCAGGGCTTTGATCCACAGTAAGATTGTCGCCTGAGACTGTCACAGGGCTTTGGCCAGGATCAATGTCTGGAACTGAGACAGGGCTTTGATCCACAGTGTAATTGTTGCCTGAGACTGATTCAGGGCTTTGGTCAGGATAAGAACCGGAAACTGGACTACGGAAATGGGTAGAGTGACCGGAAATGGTGTCAGGATAGAGAACAGAGACAGAGTCTGGAACTGGATCAGGACTATAACAAGAGACAGGATCCAAAATAGGATCTGAAACAGAATCAATGGCACCACTCTGGCTGGAGTTGCTTCCAACACTGGTGCTGGGTTGCCTAGACCCATGGGCCAAGCCACCCGTGTCTGACGCCCTGTTACCAGGTGTCTGACTACTGATCCTCTGTCTTCTCGCGGGAATGATATAAATCTGGCTCTCAGGGCTCTCTTCCCCGGAACTTGACTCAGACTCTGCTTGTCTGGGTCTTGGGGTCTTTCGAGGACCTGGCTGAGACGGACCTCTGGGCCTGTCCCTTGGACTGCAGGGTTGCTCAGCTGGCACACAGTTGAAGGGCAGAAGAAGATTCCTATGTAATGTTCGGGTCTTAGATCCATTTTCTGCCCGAACCTTGTATACCGGCAGATCTGGATCCGGTATGCCACAAACAACATAGGGTATCTCTTCCCATCTATCAGCCAGCTTCTGTTTCCCTTTTAGTCCAACATTTCGGACCAGGACCCGATCCCCAACTTCCAAAATAGCCTCCTGTTTCCCTCTATCATAGAAGTCCTTGTTCTTCTGGGCACATTTCCTGGCATGCCTAGCTGCAATGTCATATGCATATTGCATGCGGGCTCTCAGCTTCTTGCCATAGGACTGTGGCCCTGCAGTAGCCTCGTCCTGAGCAGGTGATGTGCCTAAGAAGGCATCCACTGAGAGTCTCGGGTGCCACCCAAACATTAGGTAGTGGGGCGAATAACCCGTTGCGTCACTGCGGGTTGCATTGTACGCTTGGACCAACGGAGCAACGAAAGACTTCCAATCAGCTTTCTGGTTGTTCTCCAGGGTCCCGAGCATTTTGAGAAGGGTCTGATTGAATCGCTCTGCAGACCCATTGCCCATAGGGTGGTAAGGAGTAGTCCTTGACTTCTGCGTATGAGCGAGTCTGCAGAGCTCCTTGATGACCCTACTCTCAAAATTACGTCCCTGATCGCTATGGAGCCGTGCTGGAAAGGAGTAAAAGCGAATGAAGCTTTCATACAGGGCCTTTGCAGTTGTCTGTGCAGTCTGGTTACGACAAGGAACAGCCTGAGCATAGCGTGTAAAATGGTCAGTAATAACCAGTACATGCTCAAAACCGCCCTTGGATCGCTCCAGAGACAAGAAGTCTATGCACACCAGCTCCATAGGATAGGTGCTAGAGATAGGATTGAGCTGCGCAATAGGTTTCGTAGGGGCCTTCCTTCTGATGCATCTGTCACATGCCTGGATCTTTGATTCTATGTCCTTTTCAAGTCCAGGCCAATAGAATCGTTGCTTGGCTAACCAGAGTGACTTGTCCTTGCCTTGATGACCAACGTCATCATGCACACCCTTCAAAGCTTTGGGTCTAAAGGACTCTGGTACAACCAACTGTTCGACCACTTGGCCATCCTGAGCTGCAGTTCTGTACAGAACATTGCCTGAAAGGTGGAGCTTTTTCCACTCTCGAATGTACTTCTGTACCTCAGGCAACTCCATACGGGATGCTTTGTCCCTGGGGCGAAAACTGCTGCTCAGGAGTCTGATCACTCTGGCAAGGACAGGGTCTAGCCTCTGTTCCTTTGCCCAATCAACCTTACTGAACTGCCCAGAGTCGGACTGACCATCAGCGGCCGTCTGAGGATCAGCCTTTCCAGGGAAACATTCAGCGAAAGGTACATTAACTGTCACTGATTGACAGATGGCACGTATTGCATCAGAAGGAAGCCTGCTGAGTCCATCAGCATCACTGTTCCTTTTGCCAGCTCTGTACTTAATGGTAAAATCATAGTTGGCAAGAGCTGCGACCCAGCGATGCCCAGTAGCATCAAGTTTGGCACTGGTTAAGACATAAGTCAATGGGTTGTTATCTGTGACAACTTCAAAACAGTTGCCCATGAGATAATCATGAAACTTGTCAGTAACAGCCCATTTCAATGCCAAAAACTCCAGCTTGTGTGCGGGATATTTGCGTTCACTGGGCCGCAGACCCCTGCTGGCATAAGCAATAACTCGCTCCTTGCCCTCCTGCTTCTGATACAGGATAGCCCCTAGCCCTTGCCCACTGGCATCAGTATGCACAATGAACGGTAGCGTGTAGTCCGCATAGGCTAGTATAGGAGGATTCAGAAGCTTCTCCCTAAGTACAGAGAAAGCCTCTTGCTGTTGCTCTCCCCAGACCCATCGAGCAGGTTTTTTGGGTTTCCTCTTAGCCTTCCCCTTCTTGACCTTGTGGGTCGAATGGCCTTCTAAGAGGGCATTCAAGGGCTGAGCTATTGAGGAAAAATTCTGAACGAACCGCCTGTAATACCCAGCAAAACCAAGAAAATTTCTCAGCTCTTTAATATTACTGGGCGGCTGCCAGTTCCTTATTGCTGCAGTTTTCTCTGGGTCTGTGGCAATACCCTCACTGGAAACTATGTGTCCTAGATAGACAACCGAGGTCTTAAAAAACTCGCATTTGGAGGGTTTCAGCTTAAGGTTGTGCTGAGACAACCTTTGAAAGACAGCCTCGAGTCGCTGAGTGTGCTCCTCAAACGTCTTGGAGAAGATCAGTATATCATCTATGAAGATGAGGCACTCCCTGAGATGGAGCTCGCCCATACACTTCTCCATTAACCTTTGAAATGTCGCCGGCGCGTTACAGAGCCCGAAACTCATGCGCTCGCACTCATAGAAGCCAAGGTTTCCGACAGAGAATGCCGTTTTCTCCTTGTCCTTCTCTTCCATCTCCACTTGCCAGTATCCAGATCGAAGATCGAGTTTACTGAAAAACTGGGATCCAGCAAGTGTATCGACAGTATCATCAAAGCGAGGCAGCATGTAGGCATCTTTACGTGTTCTGTTATTCAACAGTCTGTAATCAATACAGAACCGCAAAGAGCCGTCTTTCTTCCTGACTAATACCACATTTGAAGAGAATGGGCTATTAGACTCTCGAATGGCACCTGCTGCCAGCATGTCTTTCAAATGCTGTCTAACCTGCTCATACATTCCAGGGGGTATCCTCCTATAGGGCTGTTTAAAAGGTTTCTCGTCTATCAACTCAATATTGTGCTTGACAAGATCAGCACAGCCCAAGTCTGTGAGACCACGTGAAAATATGTGCTCCCAATTGCCCAACACTTGCTGAGCACGCAAGACTTGTTCTGGAGTCAAAGCTGTGATGTCTACCTTGACTCCAAGTTCCTCTAAAATAGAGAATCCCTTCTTGTCCGCAACAGAACTTGGGACTTCTGAGGCAATGGTATCAATTACCTTGACCTCACTGACTTGACAGACAGCTGATCTTGGCTTAATTGTGATAGGTTTGGCAGTCATGTTGCAGACCTTCACAGGTATTCTGCTATAGTCAGTCTGACTGAGTTTAACAACTCTCGGACAAACCGAATAGCAAGACTGCACAATGGTTTCTGTAACAATATCCGTTACATCCTGATCAATATTTCGAACAAATCCATTGATCATTACAGTCTGGTAGGGCTCTACCGAAATAGGCTTTCGACTGCAAGCCTTAACTGTGTAAGTCTTGTAATTAAGACTATCAATGGCTAACTGCCATTCATCAGGGATATCCGAAGATACAGATCCTGATGATACTCTTAACTTCAGAGATCTCAGAACATTGGTGCCTACAATAACTGGACAGGCATGATTTAAATCTGTGTCTGGCACAACAAGTACCGGCACAGGTAAGCTAAAATTAGCTATGAATGGTACTACCACAGTCGTCTCTATGTAACCCAAGTAATTGAGTTTAGATCCATCAGCCACTGACACATCAAGAAGCGAATCAAGACTCTGCAGTGGGGGTCTGTCTTGTAAAGACAAGTAAAAAGATCGAGAGACTGTGGTAACCATGGAGCCACTATCTATTAAAGCTGTGACATCCTTGTCATGAAGCAATATGGTAGACTCATTAGAGTTACCAACAAGCCTGCCTAAAAGTGGTTGGCCTTTATTCTCAGAATATACCTCTGTGTGGCCATCTACAGAGGCTGCTACTAGTTTAAAGGATTCTGAGAATACCTGTTACCATGATTCTGATAATTCCTTCTATTCCCTCTATTATATCTGTTGGGAAATCTCCTGTTATATGGTCTGTTATGTGTATTGTTGTTGTTGTTGTTAGTGTTGTTCATGTTGTTGTTGCTGTTGATGTTTGCAGTGTCTGGTGTGGGTGAGGGTGTTTCACTAGAGTGAACACTAGCTGGCAAAGAGTCCAGTTTGTGCAGGATCTGGTTAAATTTATCATCAATCTTAGAGTTGATGCGTTTTTCCAGACTGTCCAGTTCCTTTACAAACTTTTTGTCCAAGTCAGAGATCTGAGACTCTGCAACTATGGGCTGCTGTGCTGCCTTCTTAGAAGGAGGGGGTACCACAGTACTCACTTCCAACTCCTTCTCGACAGATCTGACCTGCTTAATGAGCTCGTCATAATCTGTGATCTCGTCATATTTATGACGTGTCTGGCTCTTCAGCTTCTCAGATGCCAATGACGTCCAGAATTTATGACGTAGAAAGCCATTCATGGCTGTCTTATCAAGCTGACCAGGGCCAGAGGCAAGCCTCAGCAGACACTCAAGTCTACAGCCAAACCTGGTTACCGATTCCTCCGGTTTCTGGTAACAATTAAAAAACTCTTGCATCACCATTCCTGGTGTAGAGACATCACCAAAAAGCTTATCTAGCTTGAAGAGAATAGTATCCAAAGAGGCATCTTCTCCCAAGCTTATCATCACTGACCTAGCAGTGCCTTTCAAAGAACCACGAATGGCCTGAGAAAGTCTAGCGGAAGGCAGATCCGTATCGTGCATTAAGCACCTGATCTCAAACCTCCATTCCAAATATGTGGAATCACCTTTCAAGTCATCCCCCGAAAAGGGTGGGATTTTCGGCAAAGGTGCAGCAACACCATACTGGGCACTAGTATTATTACTAGATGTATGCGTAGAAAAGGCAGTGGTGGTGGGGGTATTTGTTTTTACTGGTAAGTCACCATGGGCCCCTGAAAGAAAATCCTGTAAATGAAATGGGGTAGAGGTCTTTAACCTGGCACCACGGCCTACAGAGGGTAAAACATTTTGCAAATCAAATTTTGGTGTAGAAGGCATAAAATCTGCTAATTGGGGTTGGAGTGGGGCAGAAATGGGAGTAGTACTTTTTTTCTGTACCACATAATTACCTGTAGCTTCCAACGCTGCAACAAGCTCCTTTTCTGAAAGGGAACTAGCCATAGTCTAAGACTGGCGTACCTAAGCTACTTATTATAAACTATGAATAGAATAACTGCAGAATAACTAAACCGCAATCAAAAACACCTTAACACCAATCCAATGAATTAAACACTAAACTAAACCCCTGCTGCAAAAACTACAGTATCCCGAAGGAAAATATGCCAATCAAAACAATCTACCAGTAACTAACTGCTCTATCCACCATACTACATCATATGATCAAACTACATACACTAGACCCAGCATATAACTTCACAACAACAGACCAGGAGGTAAAATGGGCATATATCAGGGCTAATATACATACAATATTCACAAAATAATAAACAAAGTCATTATCACACTAAATTGTCACCTTCCTGATATTCGTCAGCAAACACGGCATTCTTCCTCACTCCAGATTCTCCACTCACTGCGCATGTGATGCTAGCAATTAGTAAAGAAAATTGAAGAAGAAAGAACAGACGAAGAAGATAGACAGATGAAGGAAAAAGAATAGAAAACCTGTCAAAGTGTCATATCAAAGTCTCATAAGATATATTGACCAGCTAGCAAGTTATACAATAAACACAAGTATATAAATCAATTTAAACAACTCAATCAACACCACACATGTTGCATCAAATATATTCACATTTCACCAATAAATATTGCACGCTCGTAACTAGATCTGTCACATTCGATCTGTTCAACTTGCTCTATGAAATTATTTCGTGGCAAATCACCAAAACTCAAAATAAAGCAATGAAACTTAAGGGTTAGATAAATTTAATCAGTAGATCCCTTATCGACCCATCGTTAAACTGAAAATATGTTACAAAAAGCTAATATCAGGCTCAAAAGTAACTGAAATAACGAACAAAATGAAAACAAACAGCTGACCTACAAAAACAGCTGATTCGAAACGAAGCGTTCCGAATCCGGAGCAAATGTATGTCACGTTTGATGAGAAACAAGAACTGGTGATAGACCCCAAAATCAAAAATAATAGAACATGGCAATATATACACAGATGCAACAAAGATAAAATAACTTACGTGGACTGTGTCCAGCACATCCAAATATCCACACAATTCACTATTTACACACACAAAAGTTCGTCACATCCAACGATGTTGCAGCAGATGTCACTTCCAGCGGTGGTCTCGTAAGATCTCGTATCCCGCGCGATTACATCACTGGGTCACAACTATCACTAGGCGCCTTGAAAATTAGTGCACTATTTAATAAAATAAGGCCTGTAGAAATTATCTGCGCGAAAAACGATGGTTTCACGAGATATAAAAAACTCACAAAACACTAGCTATCCTAGGCGAAGAACTCCAACGCTAACCAGTAGAAGTAAAAAGCGACAGCGTCCTGTCCCTTCAGGTGCCTCTTCCAGTTCGCCGAACTCTAACAGACTTCTAGTTCGCCTAACTCTAAATATAGAGCCTCCTCTCTCTATCCGTCGTCGGACGAAGACGGAGATGCCAGACTGACCCCAGTAGTGATTAAATCGTCGTGGTCGCCATTTGTAACCCGGGGTCAGAATCAAGAAGGATCCAGAAGGGTTGTTAAGTTCTTTTAATCAGTACAGAGTACAAGTAAAAGGGTCTGAAATACAAAATAGCAATGATGAGTACAATGTTGAGCCAGAGTTGAATAATTAGACTCGCGTATCGAAATTCAAATAGCGTAACCGACTTGATTCATTGTTAACCGAACAAATGACAGAATTGTAAATTAAATCCTAAATATAACAAATAGAAGGCTTACCAGCTGGTCGTTATGAGAGGAATACAAGCAATAGCCACGGAGAGTTTTCTATGATAAAGACGTCCGTCTAATACGAGAGTTATAGCCAGAATATAGGAAGCGGGAAAATAGGTTTAGCTCATTAACTACGGTCAGGTGACTTGATATGCTTCACCCACCATGTCAACTCACACTTACCCGATTCTCTCGTGCACACTCACCACGCACATGAACATACATACAAGTGTAAACATACTAACATGTACATAACATATCGGGGATCCATACAGGGAAACTATGGTCTGGTTACAGAAATACACAATAAAAATAACGTGTCATTCCATGGTTACCAGAATGCTTAAACAGGGCTTTTACCACCAACGTTATGTGATGATCTTAACACTGACATACGAACTACGGATGTTCGTTACACTGGTGCGTCCTATGATAACAATAAGTATACTGAACAGAAACATAATTCTAGGGTATAAAAATGTGCAACCAATGTCAAATGCTTTGGTGAAAATTATGAAAATCGGTTATACGACTGGCTGGGTCAATGTGTACTAAACGTGGTATCTAAGTTTGTCCAAAAGCGTGATGATCCGTGCGTCACAGAGAGTAAAATGGCAAACATCACATGTAGTTAATAATGGCATTTTCCGCAACTTAATTTCTAATATCACATAATGATGTTGAGACACATACTTCTACTTTAAATCTAATCATTTGGTATTTTGGCATGGCTGACCGAAACACAAAGTGATTATGCTATTGGAAGACGCATACTCGTACACCCGTATATCCAGCTGTGTAGCAATGTACCGCTGTGTAATTCGCCGATCATTGATTTTATTGATGCTGTCCTTTGAGGTGAGAGTTGGTGGCCTGCCAGGACGGGGATCATTTTCAAGACTCTATCTACCGCGTTTAAATTCAGCGGCTCATTTTTGGACCATGCTATAACATGGGTCATCTCCCCGAATTTAGCTACCATGTCCTCAAGAATCTCTTTAGGTGATACGCCTTTGAGACCAAGGTATTGCGTAATCGCGCGATGACCAACGGTGTCTATTGGCTTAGAAGTACTCATAGTAAGTAGCTTTGAGAATCAAATTCTGGCAAACAACAGAGAGAAAACAAATCTGCAGATTGATTATAACACCTTTTTTACACGGACATCAAATGGTATGTTTATAAGTGGTCTGTTTCTAACCCCAGGTCACAGACTTATCAATCACTCCTCGTATACCCGACATTCGCTTGAATGTTCATTCATTATTCCACGCCAGTGACATGTAATCAGTGCCGTAAAACAAAATCTGAACAGGCTCGTTGAAAACAGGAGATAGTAGGTAACGTAATATCTTAAACAAGAGTATTTCATTAGACATACCGTCACATAACGGTTACTTAATAGAAACAATATACAACATATATTATGTTTTGCAAAGAAACCGGAATTGAGCAGGTGCTCAGACTTCAGCAAAGTCATTGAGTACATATTTGACGGTTTGTCACAGTTATTATGCTATGTTTTACATGTTGTCCTGTGTTCACCGTTCTCTATGTTGTGGGCAAGTCCAGCGGGGATACCTTTATTTACAATATTTGTAAAGCTAGGGTGACTTTGAGAGAAGTGTGAGGTTAGGACGTCCGTAAACCGGTGTCAACCCCCAGTGGTGTTTTTGCTGCTGACCGTGCCAAGGCGGTAATCTCTTTGTCACCCTTCCTTTTGTTTGCCTTGCGTCTTTGTGTTTGTGGTTTGTTCATGTTGTGGAACGTTTGTCCCTGTTTTTTCTTGTGTGTCTTTTGGTGTTTTCTGTGTTCATTTCGTGTGTGTGTGTGTGTGTGTGTGTGTGTGTGTGTGTGTGTGTGTGTGTGTGTGTGTGTGTGTGTGTGTGTGTGTGTGTGTGTGTGTGTGTGTGTGTGTGTGTGTGTGTGTGTGTGTGTGTGTGTGTGTGTGTGTGTGCGTTTGGGTGTGTGGTTGTGTGTGTGTGTGTGTCATGCTGTCTATCGGTGTTTTGGTGGTGGTTGCGTCTTGCATGTGGCTTTGCCTGCTTGACTTTACTACTTTTCCATCTATGATAAACATTCGAAAAATACATAACATATAATTACCGATGGAAACTGTGATGACTTTGGAACAATACTTTAAACATGTATTGTGTGACTAATAATAGCTATTTAAATCGTCATACCTTGAATATATGTTGTATTTAAAATTGTCGCTCATTATGTTAACTATACCGTGTACTATGTCTGTATATTTGCCAGTTACCAACATATAGAATATCAAACGTTAAACTCATTTCACATTATATAAACAATATAACTGTGATCTGTATTCTATATAATACTCACTGTTATTGTGGCAAGGCTCATGCAATGCATTGTGTTTTTATTTCACTGTAGGTCAAAGGCATCCTAGTCATATATATCCTAGTCACCATATAAAACTCAGAGCTCACATTAAAACTTGAGATCAGTATAGTATATACTTCAGATATATCGAAATACAAGTATATGTCTGGAGGAATAGTCAATGCACATGTCATAGTCTGGTAATGGTGCTGACAATCAGATATTTTACAACTGCTGCATTGCATACCATACACATGATGACCTTAATACTGACATAAGAGCTACGGATGCTTGTTACACTTATGCATCCTATGATAATGGTAAGTATACTGAACCGAAACTGGGTATAGAAATGTGCAGCCAATATCAACTAGTTTTGTGGAAAAATATGAAAATAGGTCAGACAACTATCAGGTCCATGTATACTGAACGTGGTATATGCATGTTCTATATTTCAAACGCCTGATGCACCGTACTTCAAACCGATTAAAATAGCAAACACCAGGTGCAGTAATAATACACAGAACGACAGTTCTATCAAAGACTGAACAAGCAGTTTCACCTCCGATAACAGACCTAATATGTTCCTCACCACAACTTCTAATACCACATAATAGTCTTGAGACATACGCTTTTTCAGCTATTTAAAGTTTTATCTAGTCATTTGGTATTATTTGACGGGTGACAGAATCACAAAGTGGTCATGCTATTGCACTGCTATTAGAAGTCCAAGTGCAACGACATGTTGCTATGAAGAGTGAACGTGTAGACCATATAATTACTTAACAGACACCTGTGAGTATTTGGAACAATTATTGACCGTCCTTGATGGGTCGAGACCGTGTGATGATGCGACGTCAAGAGAGGACTGTGAATCTTGCCCACATGTATAATCGCATCTTACTGTTACGAAAATGATAACTACTTTGCATGCAATCTTTATCATCACATTCATGTACAACAAGTAAGTGAACAGATCATAAATGAGGATGTGCCGGCTCGCTTTCATTACAATGATTTGCCATTTACTCCTTCACGTCACGCGTGTTGTTTACCTTTGTTAAGAGCACATGCTCCGAGATCGTTCCCATTGCATCGATGAAGACGTGTGTTTTTACAGGTGAGTCTCGACTCACTCTATTTCGTATAGGTGGTCGACGTCGTGTATAATATACACTTCGTTTTGCTGAAGTTTCCGTTCTTTTTTGGAAGCTCAAAGAGGGATATGCCACTCGCTAAAATCACCATTAATTGTGATAGATAACTGCCGTAAGATAAAGGGACGAATGTCTTCGCATTATTGCACTCCCCAATGTGCAACAGCACAATCTGATCTTTAGCATGACAACATTAACCCACTCGACTTGTTACCGTACAGTCAAGAGTTTGACCTATTTGAACATTTTTGGGATGGAATTAACAGCAGGGTAAGGAGACGTCAGAATTCCCCGATATACATGATGCACTAACAACTGCTTTGTAGGAACAGTCAATTGATATTCCAATGAGAAGTATAAATGCACTTATGAAGACCATTTACAGGAGAATAAGGACCGCGACTAAAACTCGAGGGGGAATACGATATTTCATTTTGTCATTCCCCTAAATGCGGGCGTGAGTCATCCAAAAAGAAGCATCTTAAACATATTCATTGCCAAAACGTATTACTGGTTGAATAATTTGATATCTGCTTAAATTGAATGGCTAGACAGATGTGCGGACGTATGATTGGTTAGACAGAGGTTTGATGAATGCGGTGGTTAGATAAATTAGCTGTATGTATTAATGGAGGAATGGATGGGTAGACCGTAAACTGGATGAATATGTGGAATATATTTTAGTTTAGTTTGAACTGAATACATAGAAAAATGGTGGTATGTATACTGATCCGCAACGTCTCTGATTTTACTTTCTGTGTGGGTATGTGTGTATGTCAGTCATTCTAACTGTTCTGTGTGTTTGTATTTCAGTTTGTCTGTCTGCCATGTTGTTTTAGATATTGTCATGATTTTAGCTACTCGGGAAGATAGTCACCTTATGATTATTCCAATCAAATTATTTTTAAATCTGACAACCAGTTGCGGAGAAGAAGAGGGTAGAATATTTTTCTTTTGGTTGCCATGGCAACCAGAGTTCTACATGGATCCACATTCTTTTAGCCATTTTGACAGAGAATCACCCAAAGACCATCCTTGTAAAGTTTCATTACATTTGACAATATAATTTTAGAGGGGATGTCACTTGAAATAACATATTGACGACAGACGAAACACGATGGGCGACGCCTGACGACCGACACATGACGATCACAATAGCTCGCCTTGGCACGTTGTGCCAGGTGAGCTACAAATAGACAGTCTTCTTGAATCGACTTGTTTGTTAGATACAATGATGGAAAGAACCTGATGAAAATTGTAAATAATTTGAAAATATTGTGCAAAAAACACTAAAAATAGTTCTTTTATAACCGTTGCCATGGTAACAAAGGATATGTTTACTGTTAATTTGTAAACAAAATGTTCCAACAATAATCACATGGAAGACCACACCAATACTTTATACAAATAACAAGACAAACATGCTGTAAAAAGAAAATGTAGGCTAACTTTATGATTCACTAGAAAATGTTAATCATAGAACCACAAATGAATTTCATATCATTTTAAGAATATTTTTGTTGTCATGGCAACCAGATCTGTGTCCCAGAGTGTTAACATAATAGTTGCGTAATTTTGTGAGTAAATATCAAGGCCTTACAATAATTCATTATTCAGACATTTAGGAAAAAAATAAGGATTTGTTTTCAAAAAAGTGAAAAATTGGGCAAAATTACATACGTTATTGCCATAGTAACGAGTCATTGAGGGAAAAATTATTTTAATTTAATTTCAAATCAACACTAGCCATCTCACATTTCCAAAGAGTAAACAATGGGGACACATTTACATCCATAAGCAAACTGGCAGTCCTTTTAAATTCTGTATATCATTTTGGAGCTTGTTGCTATGGAAACCACGATTTCCACCAGAATGTTATTGGGAATGTTCTGCCACCCTTCTAAAAATGTAAGGTAAGGTGTTAAGTTTATATATGTAAAATATTGAGTTATTGTAAACCAGGTAACAAAATCTGCCAAAATCAGGCTTTTTGTCCCCTACTATTTGTCTGTCTGTCTGATTGTGTGTATGTATGTTATTCTGTATACCTGTCAAGTTCTCCCCGTGTGCAAGTATGTCTACATATATGCCTATATACCCGTTGTCCTAACGGTGTAACATTATGTATGAGTATCTACATGGTAGACCAACGGCAGTCCCGTCCTCCAACCAGCGTTACTGGCGCTCGATCCATCTCTATATATTTTTTTCATTATTGTTGATTTATCAGCAGATATATATTTCTGGCTGTTTATCTTAATATCTTGGTGTTTTTGAAGATAGCACGGTTATGTATTACCGCATCAACACAATACCCTAGTGAATGGTAGGACGATGACATGGAGACAAAATAGTATGTAAAATTACAAAAATGAGTCATGCAGGAACACCACATACAGAACACACAGTCGCACGAACAGCAACACAAGGAAACAGCAAATGTACATAACTATAAAAACATCAAGAGACGCACAAAGACAAAACAAACATAGAATAGGGGAAGATGGAAGTACCGCCTTGGAACGGTCAGTGACAAAGGACACTGGAGGTTAAACCTGTTTATGGACGCCCAACCTCACACTTATTCCATCCCGCCCTAAAAGACAAACGTATATATAAATGTACCCCCTCTCCGACTAATCTACAACAATCTCTACGGCAAATACTGTGGTAAAAAACATGTATAACGAACACATTTATCGCTAGTATTTCAATAAATAAGCAACATGACTAAGTGAAACTACTGGTTTAATGCAAATGTGTTATAGCTATTTATTATATGCACACAATGATGATTTATTTATGAAATAGTAAATGAGTAGATTTTAGTTTGAAGGATGAATGCGATTGAGGCGATGGCAGTGTACTGTTATGTTCTGCTACAAGGTCCCTCCCTTATGTTTATTTCTTATTTTCGTTTGTTTATTAGCATAATCACAATATGAAACAGCCTGATTTACGCACCATACCATCTTAAATAAAGTGCTTACTCTTCGTACATTAACATGCTGTAATCAAAACTTTTTCAAAATCTTGTATGTTCAATCTTGATTTCTCAAACAGGGGATAACAACAGATAATGACCTTTAATCTAGATCAAACGTGTTAGTTTGCAAATTGCTTTAACACAAAGGAAACTTCTTTCTCAAAGAACTCCGAGATGTTTACCAAGCAGTGTATCGTAGACCAAGACTAAGAAAGTAGACATTGGCAAAAACTAACGTGGACATAAATGAATCACAAGTGTATAACGGAGAACTATGGTTAGCATATCAATAATAATAAGTAAGAGTATGGGCGAAAGTATGTTCTTGTGTTCGTGCTCCTGTCTCATTCACGCCATTTCTTAACTAAACGCCTTAGGTTAAACAGGTCCCTCAGCAGTGTTCATGTTTATGTCAAGGGAAACTAGTCTGGCAGGTTTGCTACAACAGGTTTGAAATTATATCTTAACTTGAATAACCTTGAAAGTACGGGTTTATGTTTGCGAGTGATTTTATCATTAAACAAACAGATAAAGGGATACACACACCGGCCTAAATCAAAATCAATGTGAATAGTCGTGCTGTCGTTGATGAAATAAATACGGGTTCAACCGTAACTTCCTGAATGTAATCTCTCTCTGGCTTACAGGCATTAGATAAGTGTGATAGGATTCAGGTATACAGCATAATCGGTTTGTATCTTAATGCTTGTAGTGAACAAGCATTTCCGTCTGCATCTAACAGTTCGGCGGGAGCGTTAATCTCTTCTATATTCAAGTGTCACTATTTAAAATGTTGTTTAGTAAAACATATTGGCTGAAATAAGAAAATATGTATTCGAAAACAGTCCGTTATCATCAAAGGTAATATACCCTTATAGTGACAGCACGAATTCGGCTTTAAAATAACCAAGGTCAACACAGGTACACTGTACACCTAATATATGCTCTGTTTAGCTCCTAATGTGCAATGCTATATTTACTTACGTGTCCACAGGGCAAGGTTAACTAACACGAAACAAAATATAAGGGTCGTCTATATTATATTATTCAGTAGAAGCTCTGTACGTGGATAATTTAAATCTCACTATCTTGCAGGAGTTATTCGGCGTCTCATCTGGATCAAAACCGTTTGCATGGGCATTCACTTATCCGCCCATGGCAGGTTAAAGGTTAACTTATGGGCATCGACATTCTGCCATAATTCATTTGGCTGCAAATAAACGTTTTATATTAGTTTCCAGCAACCTGCTCGTTTGTTTTATTGGGATTTTAGTCGAACAAAATGACGTAAAAGAGTTTGGTTTCTCGCGAAATGCCATAACGAAGACATGTTGAGGTAAAGGAATTTGCATTTTGGTTATAGGCGAGCTATATGCGAATGTTTTATTGTTTCGTCTGCGTCCTTATTGCTAGCAAGGCAATCACATATTCATCCGCGGCAGCCAAATCTGGCCTCTATTATATTTCTACGAACCCTTCTAAAGGGAACATTTAAACCTTGCATTAACTTAATTTTATATGTAAGAAATTGCTTTATGAATTACGAATTAAGATGATATATGGACATCGATATTCTGCCATAACTCTGCTTGTTGCTGATGACGATTTGCAACCTGTCTAGATAAAGATGTGATTTTAATTCTCTGACTGTTATACAAAACTATATAACGGAAGACACTCGTGAAAGTATAACGTCTGTTGTTCACTCGATGAAATAAATTTCGATCTTCCACCGAAAATAACAAATATTCTATTTATTTCCTGCCTTTATTTAACTTTATACTTTCGCCCCGTACTTCACTCTCAGTGTTGTTATACCTTCTGATCCTTCGAGACCATGTGTTTGAGTACTTCTTGTTCTGAAAATTGAATACCGCTTAAGGCGGTGCTAGGGGGCGTGAACAGTGTTGTACTTTCAAGTATTGTTCATGAACAGACTCAATAAAACCGAGTCTGCAATTTTCTCTTTTTGTGATGTAATTTTTGCTCTCGGAAGATCATATCCCTTCAGAATTTATAATCTTTTTTCAGCGGATTTATGTCCTACCGAAGTCGTAAGTACGATTCACTCCCTGTGGGGAGCCCAAGTAATAGACCGTAGTTCACATGTCGCTTTACGACAGAAGATAAAGTTATATATAATCATCTTGAAATTGTAAAATCTCCTTAAAATATCTTTTATAAGTTCAAAATGATTAACACAGTGGGGTTATAATGTATGACGTCATTATGACAACACAGGTAAGAGAAAACTTTGCTGTTATTACTGCGCGTCATTTTGACGTCATCAGTCATATAATTATGCGCCTCCTAATTCAGACGTCCGCCATTTTGACCAAAACATACGCGATGATGGGAAACCAACAAAGAATGAAACCGATACTTTATGAAAGAAAACATGTAGGTTGCAGACTTGACTCATGTTTGTACTTTTAACTGAGCCGACATTATCAGGAGAAACGAATGGATAATGTCACATGTTGAATATTCACTGTCACTGTCGGAAAACAATGGAATTCTTTTAAACAGTCTGCATACCGGTAAATTTGAGATAACTGAGAAAGATTCTGCGTTTCTGAAACAGGGTTGATAATTTGTTATAGATCTAGTAACCGGTGACATGAACATGGAAATGACAGCAAGGGAAGACGCTGATTTGAAATCCGATATAGAATCCTATAGATAATCACAGTTGGCTTGTTCCGCCTAGTCTCAGTTCATAACGACATCGAGTAAGCGACTTGAATTTGCTTTAGCTTGAAGGCTGGTAGAGTTGATTCGGTACACGTAGCATCGACGCCACCTCTCTCGAACCCCACCTGTTCTTCGAGTCTTACTGTTTTTATGCATGCACTATGTCATCAAATCACGAGTACGGTTGTTGTGTCTGTAAAAAACGCATCGAAGCTTTAAAAACGAAATATACGTCATAAACTGGTCATTACAGTGTATTGTTCCTTCAATTATGCTAAACTTGAGAAAATTCTTAACACGTTATAGAATATCAACATAAATTGACATGTGTACCACATTGAAAATGTTTGACAGCTCTGACCCATTCGGCTTATGCAAGGGTTACGTACCCATGAATAAATAACGTGACTATGAATATTATGCTACAGTAAACAACTTCTAACATACATATTCGAAAAGCAGATGCTCTTTTTCTGGCTGCCATTTTTGTTTTCGTTATGCGTGTGGTGGGGGAACATTGGATGATTTGGGGATTAATAGATGAGAATAAATTGCATGATTGTTTCAAGGGATCCAAGTATCGACATTTTCTCTATATTTTCTATTCGAAAACGTAAAAGTAGATCACATGGCAGACGTAGAAATGGTAATATTAAGCGTAAATTACGTCGTAATATGTCTATTCATGATTTACATACTATTCTAAAACAAACTGGTAAACATTCTATGTTATCTTGTTTATCGTCTTTACCCTTTTCCTGTCTTAAGTCAATAGACGAAGAGGCTGATAAAATCTATATGCGTACAGATCCGTTAATTAATACTGCCTCACTTATACAACGTTACACACAGCATGTCCTTCGTCCACGTATTGATAAAGAATCTGAACATAAAAGACATTTTCTGAAACTTCAGTTCCTAAATAAAGGTATCGATTTTATTGATATTCAAAGTATATTTCGTGGTAAGAATGTAATCGATGCTATTCCCAAATATTTCATCAACTCTGAATCACCTATCATCTGTTATAAATATAATAAACCTATTAGAAATGTTATTTTGAACTACAATAAAATTGTCTCTGACTTAAATATTGATGTTAATACCCCTATTTCTTGAGATGGTAGCATTTCTAGCTTTTGCTATAAACCAGTTGGTCATGTCATTACTGGTAATTTTGATATCATTAAGGATAAACGTCTCAGGACCCTCCTAACTAAAGGACCTAAATATAGATTACCTTCCCTTATTGATTTTGACGCTTGTCGAACTCATATTGCGGAAGCTATTCAAGAATTCTGCATCAAATGGTGTCGACGAGAACATGCTGATGTTAATGCCCTTTCGGATTGGAAGAAATGTATTTTCGATGTTATTGATACACGAATAACTTTTTACAAATCAAATAACCATCTTTTACCACCTCGACCTAGAGTTACATTTCGCTACTTGAAGAAAAACATTTCTAATTTTCATTCAGAATATGTTCTTGTTCCTGCTGACAAGGCATCAAACAATGTAATCATTATTTGAAGATTGTATTATGTTGATAATTTAAAGAAGGAGCTAACTGATTCAAAAACTTATATAACAGTTCAAACACCTGAAAAAGATATAGTCTCGGAACATGTAAAAATGTGCAATGATTTTAAGTCTGGTCCTAACATAAAACAACATAAACTTTCTACTTTGTACTGGATTCCGAAACTACATAAAAACCCTTATAAGTCGCGTTTTATTGCCAACTCTAGCTGTTGTACCACTACTAAATTATCTATACTTTTGACGTCCTGTCTTACTACGATCAAAGAACATGTTAAACGCTACTGTGATAAAATATATGAAAATTCTGGTATTAATGTTTTTTGGTCCATAAAAAATTCAAATGATGCTTTAACAAAACTTGAAAATGAACAGTATAACATTTCTTTACTGAGCTCTTATGATTTCTCTACACTCTATACTACTCTACCTCACCATCTTATAAAGGATAGACTTATTAAATTAATAGAAAAAACCTTTGCCAGAGAATACAAAATGTTCATTGCTTGTAATGTTCAACGTTCATTCTTTTCGAATTCAGAAGTTGAACATTACACAATGTGGACTTGCCTTGATGTTTGTAGATCTCTTACCTTTCTTTTAGATAATATATTTGTGCGTTATGGAGATACCATATATCGTCAAGTTGTTGGTATACCCATGGGTACAAATTGTGCCCCTCTTGTTGCAGATTTGTTTCTGTATTGCTACGAGAGGGATTTTATGCTTAGCTTAAAACCTGATACACCGACCGATATTGTTAATGCTTTTAATAAAACTTCAAGGTATTTAGACGATATTTTGAATTTAGATAATCCTTATTTTGATACTATGGTTTCTTCAATCTACCCAAAAGAACTGTCCTTAAACAAAGCTAATCAATCTGACATTAATGCTTCATTTCTAGATTTGAATCTTTCAATTACAAATGATAAAGTTTCGTCCAAAGTATACGATAAAAGAGAAGATTTTAATTTTAAAATTGTTAATTATCCTTTTCTAGATGGGGATGTGCCACGTTCTACATCTTATGGTGTTTATATTTCTCAACTTATTAGGTTTGCCCGAGCCTGTTCTTTGCTTGAAGATTTGAACAGACGTAATTTAGTTATAACTGATAAACTTCTTAAGCAAGGTTACAGATATCACAAACTTCGGAAAACCTTTTCTAAATTTTATTATCGAAATATACCTCTCATTAGTAAATATAATTGCAATCTACGGACGTTACTGCGACAAGGCATTTCTCAACCAGAATTTTATGGGGATGTTATCTACAAACTTAGGAAAATTCGGGGTCATATCCATTTTCATGATTTGTTTATAAAACGCATTAAAAAATTTAAAAAGAAAGGTTATGATCCTATTATATTGCAACACACTGCATGTTTGGTTATCGACCCTTTTACAGTCGGTAGCTACGCTTCCCTCTTTGCTAGCGCGATGACAGGCCGAGGGTAGTACTCTATGATGGTATACTCTTAAACTTGGATACAGGAGGAGCTTACCAGACTCATGTATTATTTTTTCCCTGTCGTGCCCTTAACGGCTTACCTTTCAGGTGCTCTGACTTCAGCAAAGTCATTGAGTACATATTTGACGGATTGTCACAGTTATTATGCTATGTTTTACATGTTGTCCTGTGTTCACCGTCGTCTATGTTGTGGGTAAGTCCAGCGGGGATACCTTTATTTACAATATTTGTAAAGCTGGAGTGACTTTGAGAGAAGTGTGAGGTTAGGACGTCCGTAAACCGGTTTAAACCCCCAGTGGTGTTTTTGATGCTGACCGTGCCAAGGCGGTACTCTCTTTGTCACCCTTCCTTTTGTTTGCATTGCGTCTTTGTGCTTGTGGTTTGTTCATGTTGTGGAACGTTTGTCCCTGGTTCTTGTGTGTCTTTTGGTGTTTTCTGTGTTCATTTCGTGTGTGTGTGTGTGTGTGTGCGTGCGTTTGGGTGTGTGGTTGTGTGTGTGTGTCATGCTGTCTATCGGTATTTTGGTGGTGGTTGCGTCTTGCATGTGGTTTTGCCTGCTTGACTTCACTACTTTTCCATGTATAAAATATTACTTCGAACTGCTGATCTATTATTGTCTTCAATATACATAGTAAACGTTTTCTGTTCCTGGTCAAAGATTAAGAGGTTCGAAAGACGGTGACACCATGCTACTGTACTGATAGACGTTTGGTTTAATTTAAAAATCTTAATGTAAAATCGATTGGTTGACAATTTCATCATTTTAAACTAATTACGAGTGCAAATAGCAGTACAATGTAGCAGGAGGTCATGGTTCGAGTCCCAGTTTGGATTTCATTTTGTACTGCTGTTATTTCATTTGTTATCAAATGTATTCCCTGTGAAGCCCGTTTTTAAACAATATAACAAAACATTTCAAAACGACACATAAAAGAAGAATTTTATTGGTTTTTAGCTCACCTGTGCCAGGTGAGGTATTGTGAGGGGATTGACTCCGGCGTCCGTCGTCGTGCGTCGTGCGTATGTGATTGGGTTGTTTCAAAAGAGCTGGAGTATCAAATACATGTTGTAACCTCACGTAGGTAAACTGTCATTTAAGAATCGTATGTTCAATAATTGAATGATTATCAGACAAGTTATTATCAGACAAGTTACATGACTGCACATCGAAATTTTCAGATCTTTTTGCCATGTTCCGTGCGTACTGGTATAATACCTCGGTTGCTTCTTGACACAATATGGACACAGATTTTTCCCACATTTTATTTAGATGTCAATATATCATAAACGTAATACACAAAAAAACAAAAGTTAATATGTTAGATACCCACAAAGTATAAATCTAACAGCTACAAATGCAACAGGGGCAGAGAGAATATGACACACGCATTATGCACCGTAACGAAACTAATACAGGACGTATTACTTTTGTTGTGTCGTTTGCGTCAAGGTGTCGATGTTAGAACGCAGTCTACCACCTTACTGCTTTAATAACGCTCTTCATATTGTTGCCAAATTCCTGTTCTGCTACATTTATGTTTAAGTTAATTTTATTCTGTAACAACTGTTGACAACTGTCGATGTTTCAAACAGTTTGGATAATGGTGATATGCCAATATACTTGGCATCTGATATAAGTTTAAATAGTTTGCAAATATCAGTAGGATCTTGATTTCCAGGCAAATGGTAGACATATGGTATATCTTCTATGTGTATATAAACAAGTATATCACTAACCCTTCTTCTGGATAACATATGTGTACGTTATGGGAATGCTATATACCGTCAGATTATTGGTATTTCTATGGTACGAATTGTGCACCACTGGTCGCCGGTACGTTTAGGTACTGCTATGAGAGAGATTTCATGTTACGTTTAACCCATTTGCTCCCACGATCCCATATATGGGACATAGGCAAACAGTATATACTATGATCAGACGCCGCATAATGTGGCGTCTGATCAGAGTCTCCACTGCTTGCTGATAGGAATTTTAATATAACAACAAAACAAAGTTGAACATTTAGGTCAGGCACCCCTTAGATAAATATGGGCACATTCAATATATAAACATAGAATCCACTGGGCGCAAATGGGTTAAATCAACAGTCACACGAAGATGCTATAAAAGCATTCAATTAAACTTCTCGATATTTGAATGATATTTTTAACTCAGATTCCTACAATTTACCCAAAAGAACACAAATGGAATAAAGCTAACCCTTCCGACATTTGTGTAGCCTTTCTTGATCTAGACCTTAAAATTGACAATGAGATGTTTTAGATGTTAATGTTGTAAATCTCCCTCATATTTACAGAGATGTTCCCCCTGCCACATCTTATGCGGTTTATATATCTTATTCGTTTTGCTGGAGCTTGTTCATCTGTTGACAATCGATATCTCATTGTAACTGAAAAGCTGCTTAAGCAAGGATATAGATATCATAAACTAAACAAAAACTTTCTCCACATTTTATTACCGAAATATTTCGCTCATTGGCAAGTACAGACTTAATCGTAAGGCCTTCCTGTGACACGGTATTTCACATCTTGAATTTTATGGTGATGCTATTTACAAACTTCGTAAGATGATTTGACATACCCTTTGCCTCTCTTTGTTCATCAAATATGTAAAAAAGATTCATTACAAATGGATATGATCCTATAGTACTACACGATACTGCGTGTCTGGTTGTCAACCAGTTTACAGTTGTCAATCACGCTCGTCTCTTTGTATGTATACCGACAATAAAACTTTATTACTCTATGAAAACGACCTCTTAAATCCGTAAACGGCAGGAGGACGATACATATCTGTTATATTGCGTTTTGTCGATTCCTTTATAACTGTTATACAGTTACTTTGTTTGCAACTCAATCATTGAGTAAACTAGCGATAGGTGAATATTCACTTTACCACTATATTTGCCATCGCGGTTATTGTAGTTTGTCGGAGAGGGGATACCTTTATTTACACTGTTTGTCTTTTAGGGTGGGGATGGAATAAGTGTGAGTTTGGGCGCCCAAAAACCGGTTTGTTAACCCTAGTGACTTTTGTCACTAACCGTTCCAAGGCGGTACTTCCATATTTCCCTATTGTTTATTTGTTTTGTCTTTGTGCCTCTCTTATGTTTTTGCTAGTTGGTGTGTTTATTGTGTTGCTGTTCGTGCGGCTGTTTGTTCTGTATATGGTGTTTCTTGCATGCCTCTTACTTGTAATTTTATGTAATAAATTATTTATTAGTTCATGCAACGATATGTTCTAGTTTTTAATCTGATCCTTATGCTTACTTTATTATTTAGAATCGTTATCTGAATAAAGACAACATCTTGAATACAACACTAACACTCATACAAACCAATATTGATCAAATGTAGCAGTTTAATGTAGAGAGAAAGTCATTGATACAGCTCCTGTAAAACCTTTTTTGCATAGCATTCACCATACATTAAGCAGCAACCTGTCTAAAATTTCGTAATATCGAAGTTATACTGTATATTCCGAACACTAAGGAGAGTATATGTGTAAACGTTGCCGTGTGGCCTCGACCATCTGTGTCATGTTTGTGTACTTCATTGTACAAATCGCATTTGTTATCTATACGAGGTATTTGTACATGACAGACGTACATGCTTTCTGTCGGCGTTTCTGTGTTGGTGGTGGTTGCGTATTGTGTTTTTTGACTTTACTATAATTAGTATGCTAGTCGATAAACTTCATTTGAGCTTCATTTCATCAGCATGGAGACTGGCGACAGCCTATTGTTATTTGGAAAAAATGATGTGATCTCATCTTCGCAATGTGGGTAATCCCCGGGAGGGGGTCGATTAAATACTACAGACGACGTGTTATGTCACTTTAAAGGAGTTTAAATGGTACACTGACTAATTAATTACAAAACTCATTGATATTTTATTTGAGTTGGACAGATATGGAACGAATGTTTTATACAATTCCTGATAACAAAATGTACTCTGCATACTACGGGTATGTGCTCACCTAAGAAACTTAATTGAAGTCACGAGTCAGAAACCAATGCTTAATATATTGGCATTGAAAGGTTAACATATCTTAATATCCGATAAGTAGATGAACGAAAGAAACCATGCAAATTAATACATTATGGATAATGAGTTACATGTGTGAAGATCATTGCAGGGGGGTTGTATTTGTAGATTTAAATAATAACACATCTGGGACAGCAATGTTTGCTCAATTTGCAATGGAAGGCACGATTCGTACGGTTATGAATATTAGTAGCATTGTGCCTATTCGAATGAAGACAATCAGATCATAAATCTGTACATGTGAGTACTTGTAAGACATCAAGGGAGAATTTTTTTAACTGAACGTAATAGATTGTGCACGCACTTATTCAATCTTACCATATCTGCTTAAAGTATGATAACATTGTTTCTAAGCAAGTTTCATAAAACAGTTATCGAGAATTTTCATTCGGGTCCATGCTGTTTAAAAAATACATGCACACATACTACCATGTCTGCTTTAATATCCTTATTAACCGTTCGCCGTCTGCTTCACACCAAATTGTATATTGATTTCAATCAAATCTGAATAGTTTATGTTTGTATATACGAATGGCTCAATATCGCGTTAGCTGTTTCTTCATGAATACATTTGATATTACAATGGCAAGCTTACGATAGGGGTATACAGGTTAATTAATGTTCAACTTAATCAATTGTTAGTGTTCTTTTTTTTTCTTGTTTTTCTACTTTGGCTAGAATATGAAAAGGTAAGTCATTGAGCTATGCCTTTGTATTTATGTGTTTGTATTTGCAATTATTTCAGCTTTGTAATTTATCTTTCTACGTATTTTTGTCTGTAGTATTGTCTTTCTGACTGTTTTGCCTGTACATCCATTTCCATGTAGGTGTACATCGTCCCGTTTATGTCGCCTGTTTTCGCCTATTTTAAGCAAAGCAGTGCTGTTTCATGTGTCTAAGATTATTGCAAGGGGCTCTACTCTGACAGGTTTATTATTACTGCTTTATATTAAGACAGATAACCCTGAACATACGGTTTAGTGTGTGCAAATAATTCAGTACTGGATCAAATGATAGAGAAATACGCCGCACCAACACACGCCTATAAATAATTTGAATAGCAGTGTATTCGAAATGTAGGACAAGTGTAACTTCCTGAATGTAATCTTGCTTTAATTGGCATGCTTTTGATAAAGGTGCAATTGTACACCACAGGTATACAGCACAATGTACGTGTAACCTCATGAATGGTTGAATTTAAAAAAAAACTATCTTGAGCTCCGAATATGCAGGACAATGTATAATAACGTGTTCGTTCGACACAATATAATAACACGATAAACGCAGCGGTTGTCATTGTATATTATATGCATGTATTTATGATATTTAACTATATGGCCAAGAAACAATATGGATACAGAATAATATGCAGGACAAGAATAAGATGGTGTGTGAATACAGAAACTCCTGTTTGCCATTGGCATTTGTACACAGTCGACCAGGTAAACGAATGAAACACTGTTTTATAATGATTCGATATCGAGTAAGATCTAGGCGAAGTGTTTTTTGTCAGATATATTCCCAAACATGTCAATGAAACGAAATCACGACGATTACGTCAATGAAGATGATTTAGAAGGGAGTGTATGAGAAAGGGGGCTTGATAATTATCATAAAGTTCATGATAGTGACGATAACGACGATGATGATGATGATGATGACAATGACGATGATGATGTGATGATGATGATGATGATGATGATGATGATGATGATGATGATGATGATGATGATGAACAGTATGACGACTGTGATGATAATAGCACATTAGATACTGATCAGCTTACATTTCACCCGGAAGTGCGTACTGTGTCCTAATTTATCGTTATCGGACATAGTGACAATATGACTTATTTAGATCAACACAAATTCTGAAAAGGGGGAACTGATCATACTTACGGAAACAAGTGTAGTTAAGATTATTTGAACTGAGATAAATAGTAAACATTTACATCAAATATTCCTTCGAAAGTTTGTTAGGGTATACTCTATTCTATTATATCACATCAGTCTAATTCAAAGTGATTGGCTGTCTTCTTCTACCTATGCTATTCACCCGTGAGGTAAAATGTTGTAATACTTCCTGATTGAGTCGCATTTAATTTGCGGCACTGTTGTGTACTGGATATTAACTTAAATTTATACAAGGGACTAGGTAGTAAGAGTATATGTATGGTTGATAGACCATGGCATTTTCGGATATGCGAGTAAGTGTTTCGGATTTTGTTTTACATTCTAATTTCTTTTCACTTTCTTTCCTCTCTAAACTGCATTCTCTTTCGTTTTTCATTCAATAACTGTCGATTCTTCTTCTTAGCACTGTTTGGCATATCATTCATCAAAGTGACTGTATATTGCTTGTGTTCTTTCTTCCTGTTCCTGCCTCTCACATCGCCGGTATTAATGTAATCTCTTTACGGCGAACTCTTTCGAAATTTCTCTCTTCGGGACAATTGTCCTTGCAGATACACTGCTCTTGAATCTTCACATTACGCTATAAAACATGGATACATTTAGCACGATAATGATGTTTTATAATTGTTGTGGCAAATTTGACGCTAAGGAAATCTGACTTTCATCAGAGTCTATGAGAAAATGAAACCTTAAATGCAGGAATATTTTCAATCATTTGTGATTAATTACAAGTATTCAATATGCTTAATGTACTGCTATTGATATTAGACACGTTTACATTTCAGATTATTGTGTTTGTTTCTATCACGTATATTCTTAAAGTAGAGTCAAATTCTCCAGGTGAGTCAAACAATTGTTTACATTACATTGTATCTCTATATGTACTGTGAGATTTAACACCACATTAACATATACCAAGTTGATAGCCGGTGTTTAGATACATCGCCGCATAATGGGACCGTCACACCATGACGTTCTGTCAACGTTCTCTGAACATTTCAATCGTTCAAATTTTGAGCGTTCTAGAGTGAGGATGACACATCTGGCGTGTGATAAACGTGTACCTTACGCATGCCTAGCGTGTGTCTTACGCTCAAGAAGCGTGTAACTGCGACCAAGTAAGATACCTCTGAAAACCATTAGCGTGTGCTTACGTGCCACTGGAGCACAACGAACGATTTGTGAACGTTATACCAGCGTGTTGAGCGTGTGACTAACGTGTGAATAACGACAGAATAACGTTTTGACGTTCGTTTGACTTTAGTCACACGATGCGTGCTCTAGGGGACCGTTCAGCGGTCGTTGACAGGTCGACAGTGAGTCGTTCACTGGAAAGCAAACGATAAGTAACAACCAATTAACGCTAGAGTAACGACTGACTAACGATAGCCGAATGCGTACAACGCTCATCGAACGTTAGTAGAACGTTTCATTAACGTTCTTAAACGTTCTTAAGCGTTTAAAATAAAACGTTGAAGAACGCTGGTCTCAGTGAGAACTTTTGTGCATGCACAAAACTTTTTTTCCGGACCAGCGTTCTCCACCGATTTTCAGCGATCACCGACGTTCACTAGCGTTCACAAGCGTTCACACAACGCTCTTCTGGCGCTATCCCAGCGACCATGGGCGACTACCAACGTTTACTCAAACGCCAAAGAACGCTGACCAGAACGTCATGGTGTGACGGGCCATAAGCACGGACCACGAGTCCATTTCAAGTTTCGTTTCAACAGCATTCTTTTTTGTCGAATGGTTAGAACAAGGGAAGACGTATTTCAAAAAGTTAAATACACGAATAATTATGTTCTATAATATTTGCTGGTGTTACCGTGTTAACGTTTAGAACATTCAATACTCTTTTGAAAAAAGGTATCATACTACAAAATGTGCAGACTGTTTCAGTCTTTCAAAGCTGGGATATCTACTTAATCTCAAACGGGTTACTTAAGCATGATTCAACGACATACTAAATGGACAAGTCAGAATATTTCCTAAGCCTGAAACCATTATTGAGACAATAGTTTATAAAAAACACTATCCAGCAAACCACGTCTAAGCCCCTAAACCACTTGATCGATTGGAGTAAGGCGCCCAGCAGTATGCGTCATTTCAGTGTTTTTTTAAAAGCCATTTTAACAAATCATTGAGATACTGAACGTTTGTATTAATAAGCAACACATTGTGTTTTCTTTATGATTTAGCTACATTATGTGACGCCAATATACATTGCTCGTGTTGCGCAGCAGGTGGTACGAGCTGTCGCGCAGACAATGGATATCGGTGTGAAGGACCATGTATGGAAGGGTACTGGGGCGCCAGGTGCATAAACAAATGCCCAATCGAATGCTTATCATGCAACCAAACTTTTGGAATATCAAACGAATGTTTCCTTTGTATCCATGGAAGATATGGAGTTGACTGCAGTAAATCATGTCCACAATGTTTCAGCTGCATTAAGGATACAGGTGTTTGTATCAGTTGTGGCGCGGGCTATTACGGTGCAACGTGCCAACGCACATGTTCTGTAAACTGTTTAGGTCAACAATGCGATGTAATCTCTGGCAGGTGTAACCAGTGCACAACTGGACAATTTGGTGACGTATGCAATCAGCAGTGTTCGGACGCGTGTATTGATTTGTCATGTGACAGACATTCAGGCAAGTGTAATGCATGTGTTAACGGATATTATGGCGATTTCTGTACCCATATATGTAATTCGAACTGCCGTGACAAAGTGTGTAACATGTCATCAGGAATCTGTATTGAATGTATGGCAGGACGATTTGGACCTCTCTGCGATAAAACATGTCCTTTAAGTTGCAAAGGCGCGTTGTGTAATCGCAATCAAGGTACCTGCACAATTGGATGTATTGACAATTTTGCTGGTGACAAATGTACAGAATGTTGTACAGGGAAACACGGAGCTAACTGTAGCCTGAATTGTCCTTTACATTGTTTAAACGGTGTTTGTCATCGGCACAATGGAACCTGTGCATTTGGATGTGAACATGGATACTCCGATGTGCGATTGTGTTGCGCCATCACAACGCATTGCTTGTTGTGTTCATCGAATATCGAATGTATAAGTTGTGAGAATGGAACATATGGAAACAATTGTGAACATACCTGTCCTACCAATTGCGATGAAACATGCGATATATCAACTGGTGATTGTCGTCGCTGCAAATTCAATCATTACGGACCAACATGTGAGAAAAAATGTTCTGAAAGTTGTTCCATGACTGCTTATCAGATATCAAGTTGTAGGTCTTATGATGGACATTGCAAATTTGGATGCAAGCCAGGATACTACGGTAATATGTGCGAATATACTTGTTCAGAACATTGCAATCATGTATGTTATCAACACTCAGGAGAATGCCATAATTGCACGTTTGATCGGTTTGGAACGTTGTGTGAACACTGGTGTCCTCATGCTTGTACTAAAATTTATAACGAACCAGTATGTAACAATGAGACAGGAACGTGTGTATTTGGATGTATCGACGGATACTTTGGTGAGCGATGTGAAAACATCTGTAGCACAGGCTGTCAAAATATGAAGTGTAACGGCATTACGGGCCACTGCAGCAATGGATGTGACAAAGGCTTTTCCGGACCGTTTTGCGCAACATCGACAGGTAAATAATCTGAATACGTTCAACATGTCTTAAATTATTATAAGGATCTAACTTGATAATATCATATATCAACCTTACTTGTTTTCTACACATAAACATTTACGTTCCTTAAATCATACATTGATAATTGTTAATCATTGCGTACATCGATGCAGACTTGCTTAGTATCACAGTATAAACGATACAACTAAATACAACGATTACAGTACACCATTGATACTTTATATATATATCAATTGCAAATGGTGTCTGTCTTAACGCCGATCTATAGCAAGTACCACTTTCGTATGATTCGTTCAGGTTTTAAAGAAACCGTCTATCAACTGTCAAACAATTTGGACTGTAACGTGACGCGGTTCTTCTCGGCATCTGTTCTGTATTTGTTTCTAGTTGCCGAAAAACATGCGAAAGGTTATTCCTATAGCCTTACCTCTAAACCTTTATCTGACATCGATATAGGTAAATTCTGATAAGATGAGATCCTTCGAAAGAAAAAACAGCAATACAAACAGAGAAAATTGCAGACACAGAGTTGGTGTGTCTGTTCATGAGCATAAATCAATAGTGCAACACTTCTCACACACCCTGGCACCTGCTTAAGCGGTATTTTGCTAACCTATACTCTCTATTATTGATGACCCCGAAGGACCAGAATGTATAACAACACTCAGAATAAGGTAAGGGGTGTCACAAAAACACTTAACATTTGCTGTTATGAAGTTTAAAAATCTAATAAGAGAAGATCCTTTGACGACAACAACAGCAATGCAAAAAGAGAAAATTGCAGACTCGGTTTTATTGTCTGTTCATGAAAAGTAATTAACAGTGCAGCATTGCTCACGCCCCACTAGCACCGGCTGAAGCGGTTTTCAATTTTCAAAACGACAATCACTAACCCTTATCTGATAATCAATAACCAATATTTATGTGGTAAGCGGTACACACTCTCACCAATACAATTTATTTAGAATATTGGTAAAGTAGTTTGAATATGACACCTGTCCTTTTCAATTCATTATAATTGCACTTTTGCTTACCATTAACATTGTATTATAAATAAAAAAGCTTTTAGAGAACTTTATTATCTTTATTGAACTCCACCAGCAGGTTTAGTCCTGGTTCCACATTGTATGTCTCCACCTGAAAATAATAAACAGAAACATTTTTTAACAGCATGTTCACTGCATTAAATGTATAAAACTTGTTCCCTATCAAAATATTATAGATCTGACACATATAAGCTGTTTTGTCTTTACACATCTTCAGTTTCATCAGGCATTAGAGTCGGGTTCCAGAAAAATGGGGGATTGTTGCATTTAAAACAATGTAGACTCACTCAGATCAGCTGCATCTAGCACACAGTATCTGGTTCACACATTCACCGTTTGAAACAATCACCAGAGGTGGCTTTATATAATTATTCATATGAACCTGTAAACAGTGCAGATCCTAATCTGACGCCTCGTGGAAAAATCGACTGCTTATCTGGGAGTACAATGTTTACAATACCCAACCAACGTTTCCGGATATCTGTCTTTTTTTCATTTACTATACATTCATTGAGATCTCTTAGTTACTCATCTTAGTCTTCGCAAATTCAGCTTTCTTCGTTATGCTTTATTTACAATCAGATTTGGTTTATATGAGACGGTTATGATCGAATTATTATTTTCATGTAAATTCAGAGAGTTCACAATAAAAAAACTATCCGCATTCAAACGAGATCCTAATTGTAAAACATTAATGAATGAACTCCCAGACACGAATCGCTTGAATGATTAATTTGGTAAAGTTATTTGATTGATATTTCTATCTACCTGCTATTCGGATTATACTACTCTGATGAGTGGAAGTTTTATGTTACAGTATCCGCCGGTATGTGTTTTGATGTTAATAAATGTCTCCCCGTGTTATTTGTAGCTCCCAGGCAATTCGCGCGTGATTTATGGAATTACGAACGGCCATAGGTCAAATGTATGTAACATATATTTTTCGTGTGTTAATTTATCGGCATAATTCGTACTTTCCGAATAATGACGAATAGTGTGTGTAGTATTATATCCATGTTGTACGCTGTTCGCCGATTATATACAAAAAAAATCTACCACTCGGCTTCAGCAATATGTTTTCTGTAGTAAGACTATTATTAGAGTTGAGATTTCACAATATATATTAACATATTTTAATTGTGCAGGCATCCGGATATAGACACTGAACAGGAAAAATGAGATTTTAGCAGATACATTTTGGCCAAACTTAAACACGCTCATGTATGATGATGGATAGACCCGCGCTTTCCCGCTTGTACCAGGGAATTATCAAACTCGCGTTATCTTGGCTTCATAAGGTGATAAGCACACTCGCGACTCCGGGATATTTCATGTTAAATATTCACAAGTATGTTTAATATCTTAATAGAAAAGACGCATTCAGATGCAGAGGCCGAGTCATCTGTAGCCATTGGTGTTTCAATTGGAGTAGTAGCAGGATTACTACTTGGATGTATTGCCGGTGCTCTTCTATGCAATAATAATAGGTGGGTGAACGGCTTTTTATTATGCACCCACGATCTGATCTAGGGGGCATATTGTTTTTGCCTGTCTGTTTGTCTGTTTGTTTGTCAGCAACTATAAAATTAGTCATAACTTTTGAGTCAGTACAGATAGATACTTGGGTAACATGTCAAGATCAAGGTCATCCGTCAAGGTCAGATGTTAAATATATTGGTCTATTCACCGACTTTAACATTTGTCATAACTTATTGACCAGTAGAGATAGAGACTTGATTTTTGGCATACCTGTGTATCTCACGCAGGGGTGATATGTCACGGTCAAAGTCATCCTTCAGGGACAAAGGTCAAATTGTCTGTTTCTTTGTCTGTAACTTTAACATTGGTCATAACCTTTATGCCAGTACAGCTAGTGACTTGATATTTGGCATGGATATGTATCTCATAAAGCTGCACATTTTGAGGGGTGACATATCTAGGTCAAATTCATCCTTAAAGGTCAGAGGTCAAACATATGGATCAAGTCGCTGACTTTAACATTGGTCATAGCTTTTTGACCAGTAGAGATAGAGACTTGATATTTGACATGCTTGTGTATCTCATGAAGCTGCACATTATGATCGGTGATATGTCAATGTCAATGTCATATTCAGGGTCAAATGTCAATTTATCTGTTCGTTTGTCTGTAACTTTAACATTGGTCATAATGTTTGAGCCAGTACAGATATAAACTTGATATTTGGCATGCGTATGTATCTCATAAAAACGCACAATTTGAGGGGTAACATGTCAAGGTCAATGTCATCCTTCAATATCAAAGGTCAAATATATGGGTCAAATGAATGACTTTAACATTGGCCCAGTAGAAATGGAGACTTGATATTTTGCATGATTGTGTATGTCATAAAGCTGCATATTTTTAGGGCTGACATGTCAAGGTCAAGGTCATCCTTTAAGGTCAAAGGCCAAACAGATGGGTCAAATCACTGACTTTAACATTGCCTATAACTTTTAAACCAGAACATATAGAGACATGATATGTGACATGCTGTATCTCATGAAGCTGCACATTTTGATAGGTGACATTTCAAGGTAAAATTGTTTGTTTGTTTGTCTGTAACTTTAACATTAGTCATAACTTTTGAGCCAGTACAGATAGAGACTCCATATTTGGCATGCATATATCTCTCATAAAGTCGCAAATTTTGAGTTGTGACATGTCAAAGTCAAGGTCATCCTTAAAGGTCAGAGGTCAAACATATGGGTCAAATAACTGACTTTAACATTGGCCATAACTTTTGAACCAGTACAGATAGAGACTTGATATGTGGCATGGTTGTGTATCTCATAGAGCTCCGCAATTTAAGGGGTAACGTGTCAATGTAATCCTTCAGGGTCAAAGGTCACCAACTTCAAATTGGTCATACTTTTTGAACCAGTAGAGATAGAATCTTTATATTTGGTATGCATGTGTATCTCATGAAGCTGCACATTTTGAGGGGCAACTTGTTAAGGTAAAACTCTCATAGTTTAGGTTCAAAGGTCACCGATTTTAACATTGGCCATAACTGTTGAACATGTAGATACAGACTTGTCATTTGGTATGCATGTGTATCTCATAAAGCTGCACAGTTTGGGTGTGAAATGTCAAGGTCAATGCCACCTTTCAGGGTCAAAGGTCACCGACTTTAACAATGGCCATAACTTTTGAACCTGTAGAGATACATACTTGATAGTTGATATACAGGTGTTTCTCATTTGACTGCACAGTCTGGGGGTGACATGTCAAGGTCAAGGTCATCTTTGAAGGTCAAAAGTCACCAACATTAACATTGGCCATAACGTTTGAACCAGTAGATATACAGCCTTGATACTGGTATGCATGTGTATCTCATGAAGCCGCACAGTTTGAGGGGTGACATGTCAAGATCAAGGTCATCCTTCAGGGTCAAATATCATATCGAGGGAGCATAGTGTTTCACAAACACATCTTGTTTTTTATTTATTTTCAATCACATAGTGAACAAGGTATTTCAGTAATATGAGATAGACGTTTTTTCCATTTGTTCTATTAGGAAAAGCATTTATCGCTCACAGGGAATTCGTAAAAATGCTAATATTAAACGTAAATCTCGTATGAATATTACTATTCTTGATCTACATACTTTACGTATAACGTCTGGCAAACATGCAATGTTTTCTAGACTTTCTTCCTTATCAATATATTAATTAAAATAAATTGACGAGCACGCCGATTAAATCGTTTTTAGATCTGATGCTCTCATAGGAACGGCTAGTTGGATACAAAGCTTTATTCTACATGTTCTCAGACTAAACATTGACAAAGTATCTGATCTCCAAAATTTCTTTTCAAAATTGCTTTTTAGTTATAACTGATAAACTTCTTAAGCAAGGTTACAGATATCACAAACTTCGGAAAACCTTTTCTAAATTTTATTATCGAAATTTACCTCTCATTAGTAAATATAATTGCAATCTACGGACGTTACTGCGACAAGGCATTTCTCAACCAGAATTTTATGGGGATGTTATCTACAAACTTAGGAAAATTCGGGGTCATATCCATATTCATGATTTGTTTATAAAACGCATTAAAACATTTAAAAAGAAAGGTTATGATCCTATTATATTGCAACACACTGCATGTTTGGTTATCGATCCTTTTACAGTCGGTAGCTACGCTTCCCTCTTTGCTTGCGCGATGACAGGCCGAGGGTAGTACTCTATGATGGTATACTCTTAAACTTGGATACAGGAGGAGCTTACCAGACTCATGTATTATTTTTTCCCTGTCGTGCCCTTAACGGCTTACCTGCAGGTGCTCTGACTTCAGCAAAGCCATTGAGTACATATTTGACGGATTGTCACAGTTATTATGCTATGTTTTACATGTTGTCCTGTGTTCACCGTCGTCTATGTTGTGGGTAAGTCCAGCGGGGATACCTTTATTTACAATAGTTGTAAAGCTAGGGTGACTTTGAGAGAAGTGTGAGGTTAGGACGTCCGTAAACCGGTTTAAACCCCCAGTGGTGTTTTTGCTGCTGACCGTGCCAAGGCGGTACTCTCTTTGTCACCCTTCCTTTTGTTTGCCTTGCGTCTTTGTGCTTGTGGTTTGTTCATGTTGTGGAATGTTTGTCCCTGTTTCTTGTGTGTCTTTTGGTGTTTTCTGTGTTCATTTCGTATGTGTGTGTGTGTGTGTGCGTTTGGGTGTGTGGTTGTGTGTGTGTGTGTGTGTGTGTCATGCTGTCTATCGGTGTTTTGGTGGTGGTTGCGTCTTGCATGTGGCTTTGCCTGCTTGACTTTACTACTTTTCCTTTTATCAACAAAGGTATCAATTTAATTGACCTTCAGAATATATTCAGAGATACAAATTTAATTGAGAGTATTCATGAATACTTTAAAAATACAAAACCACCAATTATCTACTACAAATATAACAAATCCATCAACAGTACAATCTTTGACTATAACAAGATAATATTCCTGATAATTGAGATTGCGCCACTCGAAAGTTTTGCTATTGTCCGGCTGGCCATGTGATTACGGGTAACTTCGAGATAATTAAAGATAAACGTCTACGATCTCTCCTTAATAAAGGTCCAAAATATAGAATACCATATTTGATAGAGTTGAACTTTTGTCGAGGTCAGATTGCTGAGGCTTTAAAAAATTGTAGTATTAAATGGTGTCGTAGAGAACATATTGAGTTGAATGCTCTTTCAAATCGGAACACAATTGATATAGTTGACGAACGCAATTTTTTTATAGCACAAATAAACACTTTCTTGCACCTAAACGTAGAATTTATTTTAGACATTTTAAAAGGGGTTTACAGGATTTCAATTCAAAATACATCTTTGTTCACGCTGATAAGGCTTCGAATAAAGTCATTTTTTTGACGATTGCATTATATCGAAACAGGACACTATTAATACCAAGTCATACATTTCAGTTAATACTGACGAAAATACCATCGTTTCAGACCATGTCAAAAGGTTAAACAACTTGGTGCCAATATTATAATTATTAAGATATATTTAAGAGATAACATTAATTAAGAGAAACATTCTCTATTTTAATTTATCGAAATCTCTCACTTATTGGTAAGTACAAATGTAATCTAAAGGCCCTCCTGCGACACGGTATTTCAAATCCTAAACTTTAGTGTGATGTGATTTACAACGATCGTAAAATTATTGAACATTTTCTCACTTTGATCGCTAAATACATTCACATTGAATGGGATAAAATGGGATATGAACCTATTGTACTACAACATACTGCATGTCTGGTTGTCAACTTTTTTAAAGTTGGCAATCACGCTGATCTTTTTGCATGTCTGCCGACAAGAAAGGTTTATTACTGTATGAGGGCGACCTCACAAATCCGGAAACGGATGGAGGACGTCGGTTATTTCTTGTTTTTGTCGTACCCATTATTACAAATACTCTGTTTGCAGCTCAATCATTGAGTACACTAGCGATAGGTGGATACAGTTGTTTCACTTTAAGATGTTTTCTTTTTACATGCACTTTCCATCGCGGTTGTTGTAAATTAGTCGGAGAGGGTGTACGTTTATTTACACTGTTTTTCTTTTATGGTAGTGATGGAATACATGTGATGTTTGGCGCCGCAAAATCGGTTAAACCCCTTCAGTAACATTTGTCACTGACCATTCCAAGGCGGTACTTCCATCATCCTCTCATTGTATTGTTTGTTATGTTTGTGCGTTTTTCTGTGTATTTTATATTCATGTGCATTTGCTGTTTGTCATCGTGGTGCTGTGTGGTCGGCTGTGTGTTTAGTGCGTGGTGTTTCCTGCATGACTAATACATGTACTGTTACTGATATATGTAGCTATATCGTCTTAAAATGTTCTGGAAGAGGCCTATGCATGTGCTGAGTTATCACTCAGTAATTGAAAAAAATAAAACAGGCTGAAAATATTTCATTTTTCTCACAGGTTATTGCATATTCTGAGACGAAATAATGTTCCTGTGACTGGAAACGATGATCCGCCAAACGATTCAGTAACTCCAAATGCAGCTAATTCGGACGTATTCTATGACATTAGTGAGTATCGATGATCACTAGTCGTATTTAATCATCGTATAAAGTGGTCCGAATGTTCATACAATTATATTGTTTCTTATTTCTTATAATGTATTAAATTTGTATCGCAATAGTTAATTACATACATGTAATGCCTGCATACATTGTTTTTGAAACGTTTTCAAACTATAACATCATGGAAATTTTGGGTTTTTTGCCGAGATCAAATGAAATGCATATTAAATTCGTAGTGTAGCACAATGTAACTATTTTCTACCAGTTGATAGCAAGTATGTATGTTCAACACTAGTAAGCTTATTTCTAAATATGACTGCAACTAGTCGTGAACATTTGTTTTTGTATATTCTGACTAATATTCCAGGAAATGAAAATACTTACACCACTCTACAAACAAACCTCAGGGCCAATGATTCAGATTATTCTGCTGTATGTTATGATAACAGTGAGTACAGATCTAGTAGCACTTGACTTTATATGCAACTGATTGGTAGAGGGCCTGATTTCGTGTTCCAAAATAAATGTTTTTGTCAGCAGAAACCGATTACATGCGGAAGCATTCCGGGAGTCCTTGGCGTCTTATAACAGTATACGATGACGCCGTTAATCTAGCACCGACTCCATACTAGTGAATATGTTGGTTTGACGATTTATTTAACCCCATCTACATTCATAATCTTCTAATTACATTGGTGTTAGACGATAGGCCAGTGGCACTTATATGTTAATAATACTCTTCAAAGTTTGTTATGATTGTAAATCACCATATAAATCACCATTAAATAAGGAATGGACCAGGTCTGCTCTGTTTACTAATAAACTATCTAGATCTGATTTTTATTATCATTTAATCGCTGTTTTATACACTCACTAGTTATTCATCGGGTAATGAATTTAGATTGCAGAGTCAAAATTCTGTATTGGTACATATATTTTTAGGATTATCTATAAATAGCACTTATGGCGAGGAAGGCGCTAGCATCAACACGAACATACCTCCGAATGGTCGTGATTTGACAGATGGCACGGAATCAACAAATTATGTAAACATGGTGTAGAACTTATAGGAGGCATTATGTCATCAGTAAAAGCAAAAGCGATACCAAATTAGGCGTATGTGAGTTTGTTTTTGTTTGTGCATGTTAATGTATTACTGGATTTTGTTAAGTGGATTGAAATATTTCATGGTACGATATATGATAACTCTGTCTATGCCAACATCATATCTTGGATTACCTATGCGATCATGCTGGATACAAATGTGACAGAGTTATTGGACATCTCATCAGGACGCCTTCGGTCTTACTGCAAAATGTTTTGTGAAAGAGTAACAGTATTGGAGAACGTTATAACAAAACACATTTATATAGTAAATGACAAATGTTGCAAAAAGCAGTCTTTTCCTATGACAATAGCTGCTCGTCAAATAGTGTTATAATGACCTAAATACAGTATTGAATTTCTGATATATCTCATGGTTGGAACAATAAATAGTTGTCTAGTATTATTGGTATTTTTCGAACCAAACGCATACAATGGAATTAAGGAGAAATAATTACAAGAAAAGCTTTTACAAATACCAATAACAAAAGAGGTTGACTAATATTGAGTATGCACACATAAATCGGTTTTTAACGAGAAGCAATCATTACCACTTTCGTTGACATATTTTGTCGTCTGCAAACGTTGTCGTCTGAAACATTGTTTCATTTTTATTTGTCTTCAGTTTTGTTTCAAGAAACGCACACTATGTATCATTATGAGACAAAAGAGCAAATTGGTTTATTCTTACATTGTTAAGTAGTTGTTTTCTCAACCTTTGAATTGATGGATGTGTATATACGCGCAATATATCCAAGCATTTCAGAATCTACACAATTCACCAGATATCAAGCAAACTACATCATTATATGGCGTCTATGTCAGGGGAACTACTCTGGTAGGTTTATCACTACTGAGTACAATTTGTATCTTAAATAGATTAACCAGAAGTACGGCATAGTGTTTACAATTCCTTTTCGTGAGTGGACCAGATTTAAACACCCTACGATGAATACACTGTGACAAACACTTGTTAAATAGCTGTTAGGCTATTGTTCATTACTAGGTCAACTTTCTGAATGTTTCTTTCTCACTGTTTTATCGTTCGTATATTTATTTGATTGACAACATTAGACAAGTGTGCAAGTATACACCACATGTATTCAGCTCAACACATGCGTAACCTAAGGCTTGATGTTATATATGTTCTTCATGACTCTTAATATACTGGCGATATTTATTTATTTTATCCATCATATGCACCGTTTGCCTTAGAGAATCACTATAGTATTCTGCAGGTATAAAATTATATTTAATAATATATTTAAATAATAAATTATGATAATTAAAGATAATGATACTCAATGAGAACACGGAAACACCAAATTCAAGCATTTGAGGATATATTTAATAGACTGCTTATGTTACATATAATTCGCTGTGTGGACATATATCCATTGTTGTATACACGAGTTCATAGATAATGACAGAATAAAACTTACTACTAGAATAAACACTAACTGTTTTATAATACTTCCATCTTGGATAAGATCCAGGAAAAGAGTTTCTCATATTTCAACAAATTTATAAAAAAGTCCCGGTGATTGCTATACTGATGATGGTAATGATGAGATGATGATGATGATGATGATGATGATGATGATGATGATGATGATGGCGATGATGAGAATGACCAAGAGGACGATGATGAAGAGCAGGAGGATTATGATAATGATGACGACGAATGATGAGGAATGGTCATGATAATGGCGAGGATCATGATAACGATGTTGGTAACGATGATATTATTGGTAGTTTTTTTTCTTAAAAAAAAACAACAACCCAACATGTACCCTAAGTCACGTGTCACAATTTGACACAGTATTTTAATATACAATATGTCATTCAAACAATTAACATGACATTGATACGGTTATCCTTTACTTTCTTCGTCCTTGTTTTACAAGCACTTTTAATCTGGATTCCGTTTTCGTATGTGCATATACTTGGAGATAAGATTAATGATTCCAGCTAATGTATTTTTTACACGTTTAATGTATTTAAGTATTCCGATAATAAAACTGTGACTGCTAGAAAATGGTGTCTGCTTGATCATCAATCTTTTACAATTTCGATTGATTTGTTTAAGAAATCAAGTAGCTTTGATCTTGATTTACACGGTAATCCGGATCACAGGCAGTTGCAAATGCTAGTAAAGTTGGATATAGCAGGCAACAGGCTAATTCCTTCATATACATGGCACTCATTTCTTCAACGACAAATGGAATTTAATCTGGTGTTTGGTACATATAGCGGGGAATGGACGGTATGATTAGATAATGAAAGTGGACGAAGAAGATTCCCATTTGCTAATTGTACGACAATAGCAAAAAGATTCTAAGTCGGCATCTTAACACAATTCAACATGTTTGACACTCGGACTATATTTTTTCATAGCCTTGAACAATCACAATAATAGCACATCGGCGTTTTATTATAAATATATGTTTGACGTAACACAAGATAATTGTAGTTCATTGATATGATACATGGTTCCAGTCTTGGCTTTGAAATAGTTTAACAGTTCCAACCCTATTTCAATTACTCCCACTTGAGACACAAATAATGCCAGCACTTACAGATACCTCAAGTTGAAGTACGCATGTTGTGCATTATTTAAGTCTATACAGTGGAAACATAAGGCGGTTGTCGTAGGCGGCCGTCAAACAGATGTCTAAATATGGGTATGTAAGGTATAAAGTAGCTTAATGTTTGTCAAAAATGATGCTATAGGAGCTTTCTGCACTTACATGGGAGCTTTCTGTATTATATGTACTCAGCATTAAGCAACCGCCTGTTTTAAAATCAAATTGTCACTTGCAGGGTTAATGCACACATACAATACCGACACCATTAGGTATGTTTCTTGATTTAAACTTACGGATAATCGATTGTCTGTGTATATAGGATGCGAATTTAAACCGTCCACGTGTACAATTTCTTACTGCATACACTATTGCATGTTTGTTGCTAAATATTCGGTCTTTGTGGTAGTTAGCTGTAGGCAACACATTACTTAGCATACCAAAAAGTAATCGCTATGTTTTGCTTAAACATTACTCAAATGTGTGTAGAAATGATTGTTTTGCATATGAAGCTAACCTTTAGTCAGTGTAAAATATAGTCTTCGCAAATCTGGTGGCAGGTGCTATGCTGACTACTTCCGAATTGGTCAGAGAAACCAGTAACTTGTATACGTCAATAGCCAAACACATTTCATGTTAAGCTACATATGAGAAATAACGCTATTGGAAATTTACATAATGGTTTTAATATATACCGTCTTACCGACGTTGAAAGGCTGTCTTCAACTGTCATATGTTGGTGCGGTAAAGCGTTGTGTTACTTCCTGATTGAACCGTATCTTATTTGCATCATAACCTGCGATAATGGTATATATCAGGTTTACACGGGATTAGACTGGTAAAGTATCTGTATGGTGAAGTGGGAAAATATCTCAACATGGCTGTTCCGGGCATGTGGGTAAGTGTTCTTGAACTGCATTTTAATATACACGCGTTTCTGAAATTATGTCTCCCTCTCTGGGCACATTTGTGTCATATGCAACTGGTCTAGCTGATTTCGATAAAGTATACTAGTCTACATTTACTCTACCATGCTCATTGATCCATTCTCTAAAATATTTAGCACTCTTAATATATGTTTACGCATTCGAAGTACCAGCTAGTGGCAATCACCATTTAACCACTGGATTGAGAGAAGGCAACCTCGTCCTGGTTGGAGACACTGAAAATCGTCTCGGAAATTTCGAGCTGGTCCGGTCGTGATTCGATTTCCGGACCACTGAGTTATTAGCTCAACGCTGAACCAATTAGTCAAACCACCACGAAACATGCCTGGTGTTATTCATTTTGGTATTTCTGTTCATACGTTCCCTGCTTTTTCACTCATTATTGACAAGCTCCTTTCCACTGTAACATACGCCCATTCCTGTTTCTCGCTAATCTGTATACCCGAGACACGTTCCTTTACAGGCATGGTCCATCACTAACTCCTTTTGAACTTTCTCAGATTGAACGCTGCGTAACTCTGCCTTCAATATTTGTTTATCTAAAATGCAAAGTTGTGAAAGACATCGATTCGAAATACACGACTAAGAGTTACTTTAAACTGTTAGAAATATACAGTATAAACAACATTCGTAGAATGTTTATTAGTCACGGATTAATCATATTAGGCATGCTGCTGTTTAATGCAACATAAAAATCCGATAAGGTGTTCAGCATACTAAATATCCATCGCAAACCATGATAGTGAAGAAATGAGGCAGAAACAAACACTACGTATAATGTCCTGATAATGTTAATCTCTTTGCGTATTTGATAAGTGGATATATGCTGGCGTCCTAAGCGAACGAGACGCCCACTAAAAAATATATATTTTATAATAACATTTTGGAAACTCACTGTTGGTTTCAAGCAAATAAAATGGCCAACATAGTTTGTTCAGTATGCTAAAGGGCACTTGATTCGCAATGTATTGCGTTTTGTAACTTTGCAATAATGTTTGCATAAAATATAAAATTCAATAATAAATTGTTATTTGCTTTATAAAACGTCTTCCTCCGGGCCCAGTATGTTGTGAATACACATAAAAAATACGTGTGGTTCAAAATCTTTATTAACCCCTCTCTCACTACTACCAATAAAATTGTACACTAGATCTAAATTAAAACCAATTTGAATAGTTTATGAATGTATGAAGGGATAGCACAAAATCGTGTTACTTCCTGAATACATGTTTTTAAACGGCATGCTTGCTTAAAAAACGAGCGACAGGGTGCATCATGGGTATACAGAATAATTAATGTGCACTTCGAGTGGATGTGTAAGATAATGCAATTTTACCAATTCAGCTGAAATCTAGACATTCGAATTCGTCTGTCTGTATTAAGTATAGTGTGAAGGAACGTTCGTAAAATAACACGTTGCCAAACTTTTGTGAATAACTACAGGTAAACAGACGGCATGACAAATGCACATCCAACCATCAATTAATCCATTCGCAATCCATTTACCCAATATGTAGCAATCCAGGCAACCAACCATCCATTTAATCGAAAACGTTCATTCATGTTTTCATTACTTGGTCTATTCATTCATCCATCCATTGATCTACCCGTCCAAAAACCCATATTTCTATTTATTCTAATATATATGTCTACATATTCATCATTTTACTCATGCAACTGTAAATCTGAACAGAAGACATTTGAAACAATCCGACGAATTTACACGTATACTCGTATACGTTAGCAGTTTCAATTATTATCTCAATCTGTTAATTGGCTTCCACGGTATTGCCAATAATATGATAACCACACAAACAACATGTTCAATTTCAAGTATCCCGCTTTCCCCGATCTAATTTGCTACTGAAACAGCTAAGATCCAGACGTCGATTAACTCAGCATTTCTTCAGGATATAAACGTTTTATTTGATATGCTTATATTGCATCTAAATACTGAAAATTGCAAATATCAAATGGGTATTTAAATTTAATTCGCCTAAGTTTAAATAAACTGGAAACGCAGATAACATGCTTGATGAAATGATTCATTCCCTTTTGAAGTAACACGCACAAGTTCAGCATAATGTCCTCAGACATTAATACGTGTACTGTATGTGCATTGTGCTATGCGGTGTAGGTCGTACGACATCAGCAATTTATCCAAAGTTATATCAAAGTGAAATACGGCGGCGTGAATAAGTTTGGTTGATGTACATAATATATGAATTAACCAGCGTCATCAGACTTTATTTGAAGCATCTCATAGCAGTGCACCTGTCCTTCTTTAAATTGCAACTTGTAAGACAATACCAATACTATAATACAGCGTTATAAGTGATGAGTCCATTGGTGAACAATAATTTATGACACGATGGCTATAAATACAGTTATAAGGCCAACACCGATGTAATCATTTTGTCACAGGCAAATTACAAAAAATAAAACATAAATCTTATGAATACAATCACGACTTTGTGTATACCAACTGATTGATGTATGACTATGTTACTTGTGCATATATTGATACATTGATATAACACGAAATGCATAACTGCAATATTGGATGGATTGGGAATACATTGAAAATAATGATATACAGTGTATAGAATAATTTATGAATCCAAGTAAAAGAAATGATCACTATCAGTTCTAAATATGATACATTTGTTACAGCCTCGGGTTTTTATTTCTTTTATCTATATATGTATATACTATGCTAGAGCATTGGAAGGCTGCACAAAACAACTAGCCCGTGTCCTTTATTTGTCCAATCCAATATATGGTTTGCTATTCTGTATGCTGTTCTATATGCTGTTCTGTATGCTGGGCTGACAACATACATTCCAAGAATTATCATCAATAAAGAACATAGTTATAAACAGTTATAAACAGGTAAATATATGCATATCCATGGAGTGCTGTTATATTATTATCTAACAGATACTATGAGATACTTGTTGGTCAGAACTTATAATATAGCTATTAACCCACTTATAATACTCAATGATGCATGAAATATATTACAAAACAATATATTTTATACATATGCAACATTCCTTACCAGATTGTGGACCTGCCCAGGATTACACCCCCTCTGTCTATCTCTCTCTCCCTGGTGCCATGCTAAGGTTAGTATTAGTTGTAAATACAACTTGCAAGGGGTTAAAGTGATTAGATAATTCAGTCCGGTTTCGTCCAAAATATGATGTTATGTCGAAACAACACTAAACCGAAATGAAACGGCAGTAACGAAAGAATGGAATATAATCCACAAGCAATGTCAGCAGAAATAGACATCAACTTACAATAATAAGGTCAATCTCCCAGCCACACATTCCTTCTTTATGACCGAATTTTTTGTGACAGACATCTTGTATATATACTATGTATTTCATAATATAAAATACAAATATGTATAACTGCAAATGAAAACAACACTTGAGTATCCGCACTGTATCCAACTCAATACCCAACCACTATCAACACTCAATATGAAAATAACAATGACTACATTTAATTCTTGATTATCATCATAAACACTATTATTTAAAATCTTCACTCACAAACTGCGTATGTTATATGTAATTACTTCAATGAATACTCCTATTCTCCTTCGCATAATATAGTAAGTGATTTGCTTCTGAACAAATGTCACTCTATCACACTCTTTGTAACCATATCCAAGTGTAATCAAATGTAATAGTGCCTGTACTATCCATGTATCACATGTATTTGTAAATGTATGTAAACACACATGAAACTATTCCAACAAAATACAGATGTCAACAATGACTACAAACATAAAAGGTTACATGGATAAAGAGTTGAATTATTATGATACACATGCTACTGTACAGGAAACTGAATATAGTAGTTTACCATCTTATATTCATATCACTCGTACGGTTGTAAACTACTGATATAAGAAGAATGGAGAACTAACAATGATGTTTTTCCAATATTACAACAAATTCAGTGACGCTTCAGCAAAAGGCTATTATTTGTATATACCACCAGTTAGAATGGACAGGCCTGTCTTTGATAAAATGGAGAATTTAAAGAATCTGTTGATAATTTTTAGTAAAATACATATGGATTGTGATTTTGAATTAGCCAAAGTTTTTAAAGAATTTAATCAGAAACATGATGATGAGTTTTCAAAAGGTGATTCTGACATTGGTGACTCTGATTTGATAAAACGTAAAATCGAGCACACCATTTAAATACTTTTTAAACAACGTCATAGGAGAGTATCACCAGTAATGATTACATTTCGAACATATGTTAGCTGCTACAATTATTCAGGCATCAAACTCACCATAGGCTTCAAATATTGTGTTAATAAGAAAGAAAAATGAGAGTATGCATTGTTTACAGAATGTTAAATAAGAGAACCATTAAAGATGCATATGCTTTACCTAGAATTGAAGAGGTTTTTGACTGTTTGCAAAATTATATATAGTTCAGTGTTATTGATATGAAAAGTGCTAATCACGAAGTTGATGTGGAAGAAGTTCATAAGGAACGCATTACATTTACCGTTGGATTATTAGGCTTTTATTAAAATGTCAAAATACCAATAGGTTTAAGTTTGATTATGTAAATAAAGTGAGGACAAACCCTACCAATTCCTCTAATTAAATATTTGTTGAACCCAAAATGTGCATTTCTTTATGAAATAAGCGTAATGCAATAAAACCTGTCGGTAGCCGTCTCCGATCGGAAATTCTAGAGGCAGGTCTTTGAACGGATACTATAAGATAACATAACGTTTCAAACATTGCGCCATGGTCATTTCAATGACAATGTTTTGCTACGTGTGACTTCTAAAAAGGTTTCTTACAAATGCAATAGAGACTCGGTCTAAAGTTGAAGAATGAAACTTACTGTATCCTGACCACAGTTATTGTCATATATACTGATTGTTCCAAAGATGAAGAAAAGAAGGTCGTTCGTTTATCCGTCAGAAATGTTCATACCACTATATTAAATATGCCTGGCCAGTTTTCTATAACTTCAAGTAACTTAAATTCTGAAGGGAGGTGATTCAAGCAACGTGCATTGCCATTCGGTCCACATCGATACACAACATGAAGATATACATTTCTGTTCAGACTCGCTCTCTGTTCTTCAAGCGCTAAACAACAGAAATGTGCACAATCCTTTAATTCAATAAAAGGTTCATCAACTGTCTCTCTCAAACCGTATTATTTTCTGTTACCTAGTCGTGTTGGAGTTCGGTGAAATGAAGAGACGGATAAAGCGGCCAAATTATCCCTTTACTTTGAATGAAGCGCTTTTCAAATTATATTATACTTATTTGAAACATTTGAAATAAAAAGTATAGATGTTCAAAATTGTAAGTTTCTTTGAACAGCTATATTAATTTAACCTACCTTCGGTGACTCCCTGCTAAATCTCACGACTATACGAAGAGATGAGGTGGTCCTTACACGCTAACCTATTGACCACTCTTATATTACTCATTCATATTTACTTAAGCGTGAGTATCATCCAGAATGTGTCTTCAGTGAAGGGTCATACACAGTTTGTTTTCATAATAAGACGTAAATAATTCACTGTTGAGTATATGCACCAGTTATTCATTACATTCGGTACCAGAACAATTTCGTGTTTGAAAGACATTGGTATCTATTCTAAGTTATATTTATTTACCATGTTCGTTCTGTATTCATACTTAAATTATCATGAACTATTTTCTATTATATGCACACTCCTTGATCGGGATTTGTTTTTTATTGAATTTCATCATTTCATCATTTCTTGGCGCTGTATGACCTATTTAGTTTTGCAGTGCCGTAAAACGCAAATCAGGTACGCACGTTTCTTCAAATGGACATTATTCTGTCTACTTTAAACGTATAAAGTATCTCCACGCTGTGAAAGCATATCGTAGATACATTGTATGTTACCATATGTATATGTAACACTCCGCTGGTTATCTGCAACCGTACTTCCAAATACAGGGGCATCAGTGGCAGAGTGCTTATAGTATCTGACTAACAATCTCTTAGTCCCTTACCACGATGGTTCGAATCACTGTCTAGGCAATTTGATGTTTCATATGAAGAAGCATTCCAGTTGACTGTCGGAAGGTCGGTGGTTCTATCCATTGTATATTCTGATAGTATTTATGAGATACATATTTGATTAGTTGTTTACGTGTAAGCTATTTCCATCATAAAATATATTGCTGGTAACCTGAATGATAATTAAATTCCCTGATGTAAGACAATTTGATAAAAGATGTAATCTTTAACATCGATACGTATTTATGACCAGTGTATCATCATCACCTACAGTTGCTTAACTCTGATTACAGAATATGTGCATCATTTCCAAATGCCGTGCCGTGCTGTTCACATATTTGTCACAAAAAACATGCTTGTACCTTTCAGTAGTCTCTCTCTTTCTCCAGCCCTCGGGCAAATTGTGCCTTTCTTGTTACAGATTTAATTTTGTACTGCCATGAGAGAGACATTAAGCCAAACCTGATACACAAGCTGATATTGTCTATATCTTAATGAAACTTTTAGATATTTGGACGATAATTTGTATTTGTGTAATTCTTATTTCAAAACCATGGCGTTTTCTATTTACTGATACGAATAAACTTTATGAAGCAAAACGTTCTGACATAACGGTTCATCATTCTCCGTTTTGAACTGTTCACTGTTTCGAATTCTTAATGTCTGCCAGACCTGCCACCCAATCGTTCTTGTTATTAGAGTGTCTGGTTGTATGTACATATCTGCGGGGTGCAGCATATTATATCAGTTATTCTAAGGAAATAAACGTATGTATGTCTGCTTTTCCATATGCCTCTCGGTCTGTCTATCGTCTGTTACTCGGTTCTGTCTACCTTTTAGTGTCCCTGTCGGATAGTTTGTCTGTATGTCAGTATGTCTGTATTTCTGCTTTACACATCTTGTTTCATTGTTTGTCTGTCTGCTAGTTTAGCTCTTTTCTCTTTCTTCCTCTGCCTTTCTTTCACTCTTCTTGTATTTTTGTTTATCTGTCTCCCCCTTTTTGCAATCTCTCTCGTTTCTCTATGTGTTCTGCTGTTTACTTTATCACTGCATTTCACTTGGTATTTCCACCTCCCATAATAATTCTGTTGTTCTCTATTTGCACCTGTCTCGTCCGTTTGTTTGATTGTTTGTGTAGTTGTGTCGGTCATTATTTTGTCCCGCCTATCTGTCGCTCTATGTCTTTCATTCTTTGTCTCATTCTAAGTCCCTTCTCTGGTTGTACCTTACACTCTGTTTCTTGCTGTCTACCTCTTTTTCTCTTTCTGACCCTCTCTGTCTTTGACTTTGTCTCTCTCTCACTATTTCTGTCTTACTTGCGCTATGCCTGTAGCTGTCTCTGGTTGCCATTATCTCGTTTTTGTTATTGCCATACTTCTGTATTGTGTCTGACTCACTTCCTGTCTGGATGTATATGATTATCTCCCAATTTGTTCCTATCCCTTCTATTACTGTTTATCTGGATGTTTGTCTCTCCCTTTGTCGTTGTGTTTTTTTTCTGTTTCGTCGGTCGGTCTGCCTGTTTAACTGTTATCATCCCCATTGTCTTGGTGGGTATGCTACTCGATATAAATACTTGGATAAAGGTACATATATGTATATAATGTTAATGGAAAAGTAGTAAAGTCAAGCAGGCAAAGCCACATGCAAGACGCAACCACTACCAAAACACCGATAGACAGCATGACACACACACACACACAACCACACACCCAAACGCACACGCACACACACACACACACGAAATGAACACAGAAAACACCAAAAGACACACAAGAACCAGGGACAAACGTTCCACAACATGAACAAACCACAAGCACAAAGACGCAATGCAAACAAAAGGAAGGGTGACAAAGAGAGTACCGCCTTGGCACGGTCAGCAGCAAAAACACAACTGGGGGTTTAAACCGGTTTACGGACGTCCTAACCTCACACTTCTCTCAAAGTCACCCTAGCTTTACAAATATTGTAAATAAAGGTATCCCCGCTGGACTTACCCACAACATAGACGACGGTGAACACAGGACAACATGTAAAACATAGCATAATAACTGTGACAATCCGTCAAATATGTACTCAATGACTTTGCTGAAGTCAGAGCACCTGCAGGTAAGCCGTTAAGGGCACGACAGGGAAAAAATAATACATGAGTCTGGTAAGCTCATCCTGTATCCAAGTTTAAACCTTTTCTGTGTATGAATTCTTACATTACTCGATGTTAACCTCGCGTAAAAATAAACACATTTTTAATGACAATGACATGCACTCTAATTCGTGTTAAATATGTCAAATTTACAAAAAAAACATTTTATTGAATTTATGACGATGTATTTGTATGCTTTCATTTGCTATTTTTGTAGTTTTGTGTCCGTGCCCCTCTGTCTGCCTGCTTGCGTATCCGTCTGATTATCATAGACTTTTCTCAACTATTTGACTTAGAGTAGTTGCAACAAATCAAAGTTATCAATAGCTAATAACTAAAAAGTCATATTTCATATGTCATATTTCCTCTTAATCGAATAACTTACATAATCCTCATTGGAATCGATCTGTATAAGCTCTGAACATAGACCAGTGGAATACGTGTCAAAATCCTCAAAATCTCTTGAACAAATCACTTATATTTTCAATAAAATGCACTCAGTACGGAAGTTTACGTTTGATAAACAGCCAAGTATTCTCAATTATATTAAACCCCCGATGGTTGTGCATGTAAATAATTGGATCTATTTCTTGTTATTTCTGGCCTGGTAATAACAGCTATCCTACAAGTTAGTTTTACTGAGGTCTATTTTCGTCTTGGATTTGACGGGGAGGTATAACTGGCAGAGTGGCCATGTCACTTTGACACTAAGCCTGGTCTGTAGCCCTCGCTTTTTTTTCTCCAAATCAACACACAGTTATCAATGCCGATCACCACTTTACTTCCATGCGAAACATTCTCTTTATCCTACCTCCCAAAGTTCACAACGTCCTTTTAGCCTGGCTCTGATGGTTCTAGATATATACTCAATTGCTTCTTTACCATAAATTTCAATCTTTACACTTACATTTCAAAAAAAAAATCTCCTAATAAATCTACGTCAACATGGTTTAAAGGAATGTGTCTATAAATAGAACTTCATGCATAGTAAAAAGAAGTAGTTCCATAGTGTATCGGCTACTGGTTACCGACTTCATGTGAATCATGGAGCAACGGCAAAGAACCAGCTCTTTACGTTAATTGAGAAATGAATGTCAAATTTCATCCAATCAGATTCGGCGATTTTGTGTAAACGTCGCTGGATTGGAATTATTGTCATATATACAAGCTGCTTACAAATACAAGCAACCAGTTTGCGGATAGCCAAATAAAGATGTCACATTTGATTTATGACCGACACTCACTGTTAATTTTGAAAAGATCACAAACTACCGGCATTTCATTAGACAAAAACAGAGCCTATCGCGAGTGTGCATAAGCATTTTACAACATATCTACGTACCGACATTGACAGGCTGTCTAATGTTATCTATGTTGTTAACTCGTGCGGTAAAACATTGTGATACTTCCTGATTGGACCGTGTTTATTTTTACCATAACCTGTGTAAACGATAAACATTAGGTATAAGTTTACCTATGCCAATGTGGCTATATGAATATATTTGTCAAATATAAATTGTCTGATTTTGCTGTTCCTCCCTTCTGTCTTGTTCAATTTTATATTGTTCGCAAACCAGTTTCAAATTTACCCTCTCGATGATAATAAGTCTGTCACAGACACGTTATTATGCACATGTAAACATGATGTTGCTACAAACTCTGTTCAGCTTTTGGCAAGGCTTCTGTCTGCCTTTGCAATACGTTTCAGACATATTTCAAACTTCAAAATGGGTCTGGTACAGAGGGGGTCGTGACCTTTACAAAACTAACAGTGATGAACTCGATAGTTCTATGGTGATGTTATCTTCAAGCGTACGACATTCCGTGGTCATATCCATTTCATGATTTGTTTATTAAACTCATTAAAACTTTTAGGACGAAATGTTATGATCCTATTATATTGCAACGCATTGACTTCAGCAAAGTCATTAAATACATATTTGTCGCACTTTCATAGTTGTTGTAATGCTATGTAAAACATATTGGCCTGTGTGTAGCAACTTCTATGTTGTTGGAATGTCTTGAGGGGATTCGTTTATTTACACTATGTGTTCAGCTTAATTGACTTTGAGATAAGAGTGAGGTTATGACATCCGTGAAACGGTTTTAACACCAATTGTCGAACTGTCGGTTTTACCATTGGCTGTTACCCTCGCTTTACCTTTGGACATATTTTTGCCTTTGTTTTTTATGTTTTCATCTCGTGTATTTGTGTGTGTGTGTGTGTGTGTGTGTGTGTGTGTGTGTGTGTGTGTGTGTGTGTGTGTGTGTGTGTGTGTGTGTGTGTGTGTGTGTGTGTGTGTGTGTGTGTGTGTGTGTGTGTGTGTGTGTGTGTGTGTGTGTGTGTGTGTGTGTGTGTGTGTGTGTGTCTGTGTCTGTGTCTGTGTCTGTGTCTGTGTCTGTGTGTTTGTGTGTCTGTGTGTGTGTCTGTGTCTGTGTGTGTGTGTGTGTGTGTGTGTGTGTGTGTGTGTGTGTGTGTGTGTGTGTGTGTGTGCGTTTGTAAGCGCCTGAATCCCACTACGAAGTGTCTGATACACACCAAAAATCCCACTACATGAAAAAATCCCACTACCTAAGCACACGTAGTGGGAAGTAAAATTATTTTTAAACGTTATTTTTTGCATTCTTATTGCCAAAAATCGTAAAATTTTAATATGTTTCGGTTTCCGGTGTGTAACTGAAATTTAACTCGCACACCAACTAGGCCGTAGAGAGACTTTACACACTTTACAGCTTCAGCGGAACTGCAATCTGATCGCGCATGCGCATAACCAACTTTCAGAACACAATATGGCGGACAGGTTTAAACGGTTGCTCGTAGATAAATCTGTTGATGTTGAATCTGGTAAACAATATAGTATATATAGTGCGGACTATTTAATATACATAATCAGCACAGGAAGCTGTCGAAGATCCTTGAAGGAGTGCTCCGAAGAAAAACGGAGGAAACTGCCATGCAACAACAACAATATGGCGGACAGGTTGTGTGGAACCCAGGTAATATTTTCTTCCACTAGAGATCTATATACTCTTTTGATTAAGTTGAGATCGAGATATATGGAAGCATAGAGCATGTGTCGTTTCTATACTGCGATAATTTGCAATACAATGAAATGTGTGGAAATAACACGCATGTCATTTGTACGAATCTGGTAACCGTGAATGGAAATGTATGTGTCTTTTATCAGTATCTATAGTTATGTTTATTTGGAGTTATTGCATCTGCACGCCCTTATACCGGTATGTGCTTATAAATTTGGAGTCTAAAAATGAGAGTTATCTGAGGTTCCTGAACGGATAAGTATGCATACAGTTAAACATGACCTACTCTAATGTAAACAAAACGAAGCGACAGCGCTTCTTTATTTTTAAAAGCCCTAGCAAGCAGCAATTTTTTCAACATAGTTGTCTTGGTGCAATGGAAATGTATCTGGACTTGCATGTGGCGGTCTTGAGTTCGATTCTTACCAGTGACTAAATTTTTTTTTTCATTAAAATACTGTCCGTACAAAACAACAATAGATATTAATAACATGTAATGAATTAATTATTAACAAAATATTAACATATAATTTGAAAAAGTATAAAATTAAAATGAAAATTACAAATAGCAAATCAGTTTTTAAAGAAAAAAAAGTAAACTGCATAGCTTGGGATTCTAACCCACGGCCCCCTGCTTGCAAGACTAGGTACATATCCATTAGACCAAAGCCCAGTACATAATATGTGTCGAGTTAATAAAGTGTGGTGTCTGGCCCTGTATGTTTGTGCTGTTATGTAAACAACAAAATAACAACAAGTCTCAATATAGCGTGGTTTACCTGTATAGGCTAAGCAATAGTTAGTCTACACATCAATTAATGCCTGTGTTGGTTATGAATAATCAATTGTTGATTTCTGTACATTTACTATATCCTCTGACTATAATGACAATCATGTTTTAGTTTCTAAGGATAGATACAACAAGAAGCTTGAATTAATCGGCCATATAAACTAAAAAAATTCAAATACTCTTTATTTCCTCAGTTTGCATTTATGTACAAAAACATGAGAACTTTCCCTCATACACATTCAACATTTAGGTCAGGCACATCTTTTATAATATAACAAATACATGTAGGATGATCCATTTAATTTCTTAACCTGATGACTTTCAGTTTTACCTGATAATTTTGAAAGGAAGAGAACAGCATATGTAAAAGTACTATTGTAGTTGGTAGATCTACATGGAAGGTCCCGAGGATATTCTGCTATTTGCAGTACTGTACTTCCCTGGACTTAGTCATGTCCACTCATTAGCATGAGGAAAGTGACGATATGTGTCGGATTCTAATTGGAATATAATTTTCGAAAGTGTCATTCATAGAAAATGGATTTATTGTGCTGTTTTTCTAAAGGAAGTTGGATAGCTTACCGTTGACGGTCAAGGTAATGTTTGTTTTATTGTCTGTAAAGTGTTGAATGCATGCTTTTTTCCTTTCGTACCATGGGTAATTCGTCCCAGGTATAAACCGTTACTTGCACATTTCTGTCGGTTATTTCACTACCAGCTGATCTTTGAACTGTACAGTACCGTAGCAGATTTAGTAAAAGTATTTTAGAATAGATCTAGATCATATCAATCTATATTATCTTTAGAACTATAATTCACAAAAAATTACCTTTTTAAATAGATCTAAATCGTTGGGGTTTGATTATGCTTAACCATAGATCTAATTAGTCAAAACATACCATAGTTAAATTATCTTCTATTGTTCGGGAAGCTGTTTAACAAATCATAACTTGAGACAATTGACACATTGTTTGGTAGTTGTTTCATTAGAAGCATTCCTGTTACGTAATAGCTCATAGCTTTGTTGATAAAACAGTGTGTGGTAGATGGCAGTTGTGTGATCACTGACCCGTGTCCCCTGCTGAGAAATTAGGGGATTTACTGACCATGATCTGGCACCTTTGATCGTTACTATTTTCCTAGGTCTAGTTAGTAAATTAGCAGTATTTCGGCTGAGTAAGTCATGTAATAGTATAGTCTCAAACTGTCAAAAACAATTCATGGGGGAAATAAGTGTACTGACATAAATATTTGAAAAATGTAGACCCAGACAAGATAGCTTAAAAAGCAATCCTCTGACCAGGGTCTTCACTGTTTATTATTCAAAATCATATAGCAAATTTAAGTCTTATTATATAATGAATGGAATCTACAGTTAAACAATATGACGGGCCATTCCACCTTAAAATTTAAGCATTCAAAGATGTAACCCTTTCTCTAATATAAACATGTTTCCATGCATTTGCAAACAGCGTAGACCCAGATCATATGGCTCCTATATGAAATTGTAATAGACCAGACTATGTGTTGAAATGTTAGCAAATGAAGGTACATCGAACATTTGGATGTCGAGTATCAGTTAATGGACTGTTAGAATTACAGATCGAAAAGGGTCTTAATTCTGTGACATACACCAATCTCAATTGTTGGTGTAGGCTTATAACATATATAATATATTGAATCTAAAACTGTTGGGGTAAAAATCAATTCATTTCAAATTGATGGAGTAACACTATTCTTGATACTCAATTGAAATTCTGATTACCCAGTTCCTTGAAAAAGTAAGGAGTAAATACCCAAATAACACAAAACCTTATCTGTAACCCTGGATAGCTATAGTATGTGTTCTCTCACTTCGGCTATTGATTGCCAAGTTGTTGAAATTAAGTTTAGTCAATCTTTTAACCTGCTGAACTCTTCGGATGTGTGCAAGACGTGCACTGGCAAACAATGAATATCAAAATATGAATATTCCAAAAGTCCCAGAGTAGCTGTCTAAAGAGGTCCGTTAGAGGGGTTTTACTGTATACTATATCATGAGCAAACAGAGCAGATCCTGATTAGACGGCTCCTTTAGGAGCCATCTGATCTGGGTATACTCTGTTTGCAAAGGCGTAGAAAGGCATATTATGGAGAAAAGGGTTAAGCCTTTCATATCAAATGTATGTTAAAGTTAAGCACTGTTAATTTATAATTTTATCCCAAATGACCACTAATGTCAGCCGATATATGTCTCTGTTTTAAGTTTGTGGGACTGGGTAACCATGACCTCCAGACGACTCGGCACAGTGTGGGTATACAGGTAGTGGACAAGATGGCAGAATACTTGAATGTCTCCCTCTCCAAAAACAAGAGTTGTTCAGGCTGTGTTGGGATAGCCAATATCAACAACATTGAGTTTGTAATTTGCTCAAGCCTAAGATACCTATGAATGTGAATGGAACCAGTGTAGCTACATGTAGAGTAGAACAGGTAATATATACTGTCCAGGAAGGATAACGATTATTCCTTTCCTTCATATAAAGTTTTTTTCATGCCTTTGCAAACACTAGACCCAGATCAGATGGCTCCTCAGTCCTATAGGAATCGTCTGCTCAGGGTCTGCTCTGTTTGCCGATGGAATTATCTAGATCTTATTCTATAGTTTCATCCAGAGCCAAAAACATTTTGTGTTCGTTCGCCACTAGCATTTTAAAAATCAGCAAATAAATATTCATGATGTCATTAAATCTTCGGTAAATATTCAAGAGAAAAAGGATTTAAAGCAAGTCTATGCAGAATTTCTTTTGATGGAGAAATGGCTACTCTGGGATTTGAAATAAGAGCCTTTGTCTATTGTTCCGTCATTGGTTGTAATGTTCTGTTTGTGTCTACATCAAGAAGCTTCATGGAGCCCTTTTACCTCACTGCTTTTCGAAGAACAATATACAGTTGAACTTGGATAACTCGAACTTCAAGGGACCGTACAAATTAGTTCGAGATAAGAGGAGTTCAAGTCATCCGATTTCTAATCTGAACATTTTCTCAAGGCCACAGCTTAATACAGGTTTAAAGTATTGCTGTAGGAGCTTTCAGCATTACTTTAGACCTGTATTAAGCTGTCATATGTGTTTCTAGATACCTGTAGTGATAAATTTTAGAGCAATTTTGTATTGTAAGTTTTGCAGGGACTGAACTTTTTGTTCGAGTTATCCCAAAGTTCGAGTTTTCCGAGTTTGAGATATCGAAGTTCAACTGTATTAGCTATTGTTGTAACTCCAGCATCCACGTCCTGGTCACTGTCGTCCAGAAACTTTAACCTTGGTTATAACTTCTTTACTATCATGCAAATCTTATAAAACTTAACACCAGGGTTGGCAAAATGCCGGCATTTATGAGTATTTACCGTGCTGACGGTAAATACCGGGATTTACTGGCATTTACTGGTATTTTGAATTGTCCAGGGGCGTAGCACGTATTTAAACCATCCTAATGAGCTTTATTAGTTCTCTAATCATATATACAAGTTTTGCCTTATGTATTTGCAGTGTAAACAACCCCAAAAATAAAATAAAAGGTGTAATTAGGGCCCTGCTTGGAACTGCAGGAACCCTATAGGAATCACAATTTCTGTCCATCCGTTAGCACTTTTGATGTGACATGATAACTCAAACAGTACTTCACATATTGGTTTCATATTAAGGCATAATTATGCTATAGTATCATCAGAGGAAGACGTCTATAGTTTTTGAATCTGATCACTATGTCTAGAGTTATCTGTCCTTGATTACAGGGCTCTCTCTCTCTGTGTGACTGAGTCAGTTTTCTAGTTTAAGCTGAATTTTGAATGAACCAAGTTTCATGAAAATCAAAAGACTGGCAGTCAGTTGTAGAGAACTGAGTAACAGATATTAAGAGATCCAATACTGGCCACCTAACCCACTGCAAATTACTGTCAGATCAGCTCTCAAAGCAACAGTTTTGACACCTCTACTGGCAACTATGGTAATTGTTGTAAAAACATATACACTTTCCATTTAAGAGATACACACAATGAACCATGAAGTGTCAAACACAATATTATATAGACAATTTGGAGGGGCAATGATTCAGATTAAACCAATCAAACTGCAGTATCAGACAAAGGAGTTGGTCTGTTGTACTGATGATTTTAACACATTATACCGGTAGAATCATGCCACTATTTAAAATTTAGAGCTATACAGGACTTTTCTGCAAACCAGATGAAACTCCTAGATAAGATATATAAGCCATCTGATGAGTACCCTTGGCAGGCATGAAACAGTTTAAACCCTCAGTAAAATGATGGTTAGAAATCAATAAATAAACTTATCAATATTCCACTAACCAGCAATTTAAAACAGCCTTTATAAAAACAATAAACTTCTAAGAAATAATATATATTCCACCTTTTCTGGAGTATTTGCCAGTAAATGCCAGTATTGGCCATTTTGGGAGTATTTACCGGACCGGTAAAAACCGGTATTTACCAGCGGTATTTACCGCCCCCGGTATTTACCGCCCAACCCTGCTTCACACACTTATTCACAGTCACAATTAAGGGCTACATTCTAACAGACAAGTGTTGGCACCCGCATGAGGTGCTCTTGTTTTACACTTAGTCTAATATTCTGATAAATTAAAATATGTGCTAAACAGACATTTGTGTTGATTTCATAGGTATTTTTCTCCCATTTTAATTCCAAGCAGGCTAACTAAAAGTAACTCAGCACTGTGTCACTATCCAAACTGTTTGACATTATGATACAAAACTGTAGATGAGAGAAATGTCTCATAAGAGATAAGAGAAATCAAGGTGAAATGTTTTCAGTACATGCATGTACTTCTTTGCCAAATCCTGTCTATCCTGTCTTACAGGTACTCAATAGAATTGCGTTGGACAGTTAGTTCTAATGACTATGAACTCGATGGTATGTGGCTGAGAAATAAAACTACGATGGCCATTGTTGTTTTTATTAGCTCACCAGAGCACAAAGTGCTCAGGGTGAGCTTTTGTGATCGCCTGATGTCCGTCGTCCGTCGGTGTGCGTCGTCCGTTGTTCGTCGTCAACAATTTGAACCTTTAAAGTTCTTCTCCTCTGAATCTACAGGGGTCTCAGCTTTCATCTTTGGCACATAGCATCATATGTAGGTCCTCTACAAAAGTTATATAAATTATACCCCTGGGGTCAAAATTGGCCCTGCCCCAGGGGTTTTCAGTTTTCAATAGAAACATATATTGAAAACTTTGAACATCATCTCCTCTAAAACTAGAAGGTCCTCAGCTATCATATTTGGCACATAACTTCAACTTCAGGACTTCTACAAAAGTTATATAAATTATGCCCCTAGGGTCAAAATTGGCCCCACCCTGGGGATTTCCAGTTTTTAATAGCTGACTACTTAAACAGCCTATGGGATCACCAGTTATGCATAGGAAAAACTTTAAAAATATTCTTGTCAGAAACTACATGTCCAAGAGCTTAGATATTTGGTGTATAGATTAACTTAGCATAACTTTATGAGTTTTATAAGTATCATAGTTCTGGGGTTAAAAGTGGCCCTGCCCTGTGTGTATATACTTCTTTACACCAGAAATTACATTCTAAAGGTTTCTCCTTAATATCACTCTTAGCTGAGACCAGTCAGTGGGTCAGTTCTTATATAATCACCCTTAGCCTGATCAGTAGAGTAGAAATTGTGTTTAGACAAATAACACACACTCATTTAAGATTGAGAAAACTGTGGATAATTCTCAAAATGCAGAATACTCTTAAAGCTTTTTTTCATACCTATGCCCTGCATTAAGCTACCAGCTATCAATATAGAGCATATCTGTTGTGAATTTCAGCTTAACTCTTTGCATGCTGGGTAATTTTGTCATCTGCTAAATTGTTGTCTGCAGCATATTCACAAGTTATCCTAACTACACACTTTCTTTCTGAGTTTTTCAGAAGTTCAGTCTCATTGACAAACAGTTCTGATATCAGATCAGGCACCACATTATGTTGGCCCTGATCTGGATCCAAACTGTTTGCATAGGTCATTAGTGGTGGGAAAATCCCACTACACACTTTCTTTCTAAGTTTTTCAGAAGTTCAGTCTCATTGACAATCAGTTTGGATATCAGATCAGGCACCACATTATGTTGGCCCTGATCTGGATCCAAACTGTTTGCATAGGTCATTAGTGGCGGGAGAATCCCACTAAACACAGAAGTTCAGTCCCATTTACAAACAATTTGGATATCAGATCTGGCCCCACATTATGTGGGGCCTGATCTGGATCCAAACTGTTTGCATAGGTCATTAGTGGTGGGAGAATCCACCTCTAGCATCCAAAGAATACAAGTTCCAGTGGTCTAATGCTCTATTAATTCTTTCACTACATTCTTTTAGCATCATGTTCAGGTCCTCTACAAAAGTTATATAAATTGTGTCCCTGGGGTCAAAATTGGCACCGCCCCTGGGGTGTTAAGTTTTCAATAGAAACATAAAGTGAAAACTTTGAAAATCTTCTCCTCTTATTGTCTGGTGAGCGATGTCAGGGCCATTCTGGCCCTCTTGTTTTAAATATTTGTTGTGAATAATTATTGATATCCAGAGAATTAAAAAAGACTAAGAACAGTGCAAACTTTATGTTCAGTGATATTTGTATATCTTTTTTATCAGCCCAATTTTTCGATGTGCCAACACAGAACATCTACCTGATGTATGATAACATAGACAGAGAGCTGGGCAAACTATGCCTAAAGGAGAAAGGAAGTGCTAAGTAAGTACACAATCTTCTTGTTCTGAGCTACTGTAGTATTTGCTCACCGAATCGCCCGTCTATGTTTTTTTTAAAGCTGAGTAAGTCAGTTTGGCATTGTCATTTTGTAACAGATGGTGTGGACTGATTAACCCTTTACCTGTTCTATATTTATTTCAATTTCCAGTACCTACATGTACTGCATATTCATGGCCATAATAATTATACTGAAATATTGAAGGTGGAACATTGTAGCCATTTTAGAGACTAAAGACAAATTTTTCAAATTCTATTAGCAAACAGAGTAGACCCTGATCAGACGGTTCCTCTAGGAACCATCTGATCTGGGTCTACTCTGTATGCAAATGCGTGAAAACACGGTTATATGAGGACACGGGTTAACCCTTTCCCTGTTCTATATTTATTCCTAATTTCACCACCTACTGAATATTCATGGACACAGTAGTTACTACAATGAAGTATGGATGGTGGAACATTGTAGCCATTTTAGAAACCAAAGGAACATGTCTTATCAAATTCCATTAGTAACAAGAGGGCCAGAATGGCCCTGAAGTGCTCACCAGGTAATCAGGGGCAGATTTTCAAAGTTTTCACTATGTTTCTATAGAAAACTAGCCTGCCCTAGGGCGGGGCTAATTTTGACCCAAGAGGCACAATTTATGTAACTTTTGTAGAGGACCAGAACATGATGCTATGTGCCAAATATGAAAGCTGAGAACCTTCCAGTTTCAGACGAGAAGATTTTCAAAGTTTTCACTATTTGTTTCTATTGAAAACTGGCTACCTCTGGGACGGGGCCAATTTTGACCCCAGGGGCATGATTTATATAAATTTTGTAGAGGACCTACACATGATGCTATATGCCAAATATGAAAGTTGAGAACCTTCAAGTTTCAGAGGAGAAGATTTTCAAAGTTTTCACTATTTGTTTCTATTGAAAACAGCTCACCCCTGGGGCCATAATTTATACAAATTTTGTAGAGGACCTGAACATGATGCTTTGTGCAAAATATTAAAGCTGAGAGACTTCCAGTTTCAGAGAAGAAGATTTTCAAAGATTTCACTATTTGTTTCTATTGAAAACTGCCCAATCCTGGGGCGGGGCCAATTTTGACCTCAGGGCCATAATTTATATAACGTTTGTAGAGGAACTGAACATACCAAATATGAAATCTGAGAACCTTCTGGTTTCAGAGGAGATGATTTTCAAAGTTTTCATGTCAGGTCATTCTTAGCATGAAAGGTTCAATTAACCCTTTCCTGCATAAATACGCCTGTCTATGCCTCTGTAATAGTCACTTCTTGAAACCATTGTGATAAACAGAGCATTTGCTCCATAGGAGAAAATGCTCTTTTTCTCACAATGGTCTCTGTGCTACACAATTATAACATTTTCGTTTTCTCTAGTAAATGCTCCTTTTCAAAGAGGTTGGGTCTAAAAATAACCTATGGAGGAAAGGGTTAACATTTTGCTATTTGGCAATTTCAGGAAATCACCTGAGTCAGGATCGGTATAGACCGACCACCTTCAAAGGACCAGGTTGGCCAGTATGTGTTAGAGACCTTCCCTCCAACAGAACAAAAGATCATAAATCAGGTGATTGGGAAGAGTTTGTACAAAGTTAGCACGCACCTCGCAGAAACAAAAGGCGGGGACATCGCCAGTATCTTCCAGGAACTAATGGACAAGAGTGATCATGACCCACAGTGATGATGGCAGTGTATATGGGCCTTTGTTGATACAAAACCCAATGCATCATGTAACAATGCAATAGTTATTCTCATCTGTGATAAAAAAGCAAAGTGACAGTGACAAAATGGAAGACGCTTTCGTAGGTCTTAGGGATTCCAACAAGATTTAGTACATTACTTCATACAGAAATTGGCGAGACAATTTCCATACTTCTCATTCTTTTTTTACAAATTCATTGCCTCCATGTCAAACAGCATTTCTACTCCCAGTGAGAGCAATAGACAAAGGTGCATATTCAAATACTCTTAAGTGTCATTTCTTCACCCAAACCTATGTTTTGACCATTCTTTAGAGCCGTCTCGCAAAGACGATTCTAAAACAGGCTCACAACATCAGGTTTGTGGAGCCTCATACTCCCTGCCCTATCCGACCCTAAGTATTCCCTCATACTCGATCTGAGAATGAGTCTTGGTCCAATGAAAGTAAATATTCAGATCATTTGTCCCACTTTTGACAGTTTGTTATCTTAATTATGAAAACAGATGATGTTTTATACAATAGAACCTGTCCTATGCGGCCATTCATTTATTGAACATTATAGTCTTAAAAAGCAGGTGGTTGCTTGATGCAGGGCAAAAGTAGTGCAAAAAGCTCCTATAGGAGCTCTCTGCATTACTTTTTACTGGCATTAAGAGGCAACTAATTAATACGTTTTTAATGTAACCTGGAGTTAATGAATCTCTGATTCTCCAGCAGGTGTTAAGTTTTTGGATCCATATCCCATATTTTTATCTCGATGTAAATCAGATTTGGATGCAGCAAATCCTGTCTCAACACCATATAACCAATAAAGTGTTGCGGTGCCATAGAACCCAACTAAATCAATCAATAAATCCCATGCCTTTGCAAATAGAGTAGACCCAGATAAGAAGGCTCCAGTAGGAGCCATCTGATCAGCATCTGCTGTTTGCTTATGACTTTTATTATAGAGCTTACCCTGCAATTTAAAAATCATGTGTGCATATGCCATTTATAATATATAAATTGAACTTTAAAATATGCATGATGCCAATATTTCTTACATGAATATTGAACTGGAAAAGGATTGCAGCAGAAACATAAGCAGTTACTAGTGTAAATAAGAATGCTGGTAACTGCAAATTTTTCTTCTCTTTCTTTTAAAACCTACAATTAAAACATCAGTAGTTACGTTCTTGGTGTCTTCTACAATCTTGGCCAGTACTGTACTCAAAGGTAATTATATGTATTTGTATTTAACCCTTTACTTGATAGACATGTACACTTTGGCAAACAGTAGACCCAGATCAGATAGGAGTTGTGTGTTTGCTAAACCCTTTCCCTCATGTAAAAGTATTTTCATGCAACTGCAAACAGAGTAGACCCAGATCAGGAGCCGTCTGATCAGGGTCTGCTCTATTTGCTTTTGACATGATATAGATCTGAATCTACAGTTTTTGTCTATTAATCGAAACATTTCTTTGAAAAGTTTTCATTATATAATTTCAGCTTATAAATATTCATGAGGTCAATATTTCTTACATGAATACTGAACAGTGAAAGGGTTAAGGAGTAATATAGATCTGATTCTAGAGTTTCTGCCATGGCCAAAGCTTTCTCTGTTCACATTGTTTTACAAATTTCATGCAAATAATATTTATACGGTCATTATTTCTAACAAGAATATTTGTTAGGTAAACGGTTAATTTTGAAAATGGTAATTGAGGGGAATAAACTGTGCGACACTTCTAACTTCTTCAGATCTGATGTTTTGTAGGAGACTTGACAACCATGCTGTTTGCAATGTATTTATACCTGCTCTCACATGGAAACTGAGCCATAGATAAAATGGTGTCTCAAATATAAAATTCTTTCTCTATTAACAAATGAATAATCACAGTGGAATAGCCAATCTGTGTTTAACCATCAAGTTCACTCAGTATGAAAGGCATAACCCTTTCCTCCATCAATACACATTTCTACGCCTCTATAAAAATCATCTGTTGAAACCATATTGATAAATAGTGCATTAATTTGCTCCTATTAGAGGAGCAAATGCTTTATTTATCACAATGGTTTCAAACTACAAAATTCTAAAATGTTTCTTTTCTCTAGTTAATGCTCCTTTTTGGTAGATTTATTCAAAGTGGTTGGATCTAAAAATAGCCTATGGAGGAATGAGTTAAGCTTGCTAGAGAATTTTGAGTGACACACAATACAGGCCTTGATCAGAGGGCTCCTCTAGGCTCCTTTAGGAGTCCTCTGATCTTGGTTTTCACTGTCTGCAAATGACAGTACAGGTATGTTCAGGGTTGAAAGGGTTAGCCCTATTTTGGGACTTCTTTGTAGAAACGTCTCAAACAGATCCTTCTAAAGAATGGCCATAACACAGAGTTTGGCAGAGAATTAAAGAAACTGCTCATATGAAAAAAGGTTTGATATATCAATCTATTTTTTTCCGCTCAGTGGAGAGCTCATATCTGTATTTGTTCATTTCATCTCTACACCATATGCTTAGATTTATTGTAAGTATTCTCGTATAGTAAATGTGTTGTTTTTCCATTGCTTTTCAAAATCATAATCACAGGGTTGAATAGTTTACATTCTGTGTTCAGAGCTCCAGATAAGATTTGTAAATTACATAATTTTCAAGTATAACTCCTTTATTTCTCAACCCTATGTTGTGACCACTCTTTAGAATTGTCTCAAAATGACGATTTTGGTATTTGAGTACGCACCGTTATCTGTAGCTCTGTGTGTTTTTCTGGCTCCAGGATCATCATATATTAATTTTATCAAAGTCTGACATTGTCATTTGTACATTTTATCCACTACAGGTTTGAGTGGGTATGTGCTCTTATTATATCACCTAATTTTATAAGATACTTGTTATGATATGTTGATAATGAATAAATATATTTATAAGTTTAGTTCTCTTTCTATTCCCTTAACCTGACAGACACCTTTTGATGCCTTTGCAAACAGTGGGAGTCATATTTCTTCTCGGCTTGCTTATAGAATAATATAGATTGGTTTCCATTTTGTGCCATGGTAAAAAATCTTGTTTGCATATGCTTTTATAAAAAATCCTCAAATTAATATTCATTATGTCATTATTTCTTGCGAGTATTCATCGGGTACAGTTTAAAGAACAGCGATGTGATTTTACATCAATATTTATAGAATGGGGGCATAGGTTGTATTAAAACTATTACCCTGCTCAATCTGCTGTAAAAAATAATCTCTGCTCAAATTTAGTACTGGTGCAAATTTTCCTACTTCCAATTTGATCAAGCTTAGCCATTCGTCTCATCTGGATGCAAACTTTGCAAATGCGAGTTGTGTCATGATAACTGGGATATTTAATGTACAGGATATCGGAACCTTAACCCATTCCCCCATAGGCTATTTTTAGACCCATCCTCTTTGAATGAATCTACCAAAGAGGAGCATTTACTAGAGAAAAGGAAAAATTTAGAACTGTATAGTTCTGAAACCATTGTGATAAATAGAGCATTTGCTCCTTTGGAACAATTGCTCTATTTATCACAATGGTTTCAAAAAGTGACTTTTACAGAGGGGTAGAAAGGCATATTTATGGAGGAAAAGGTTAACTGTGCACGCTAGCGACGAAACCGTTATTACCAAAGTGCAAACATAATGCATATGCAGCGTCTCATCAGGATCCAAAACGTTTCACATTGTGACTATTTTTTTGCAAAGAAATGAGATAAATTTTATTTTAAGAACTGAAGCAGACAACAATTATTGCAGACAAAAATACTTTAGTAGCTTGCAAAGTATTTTGATTCAAATGTTTCATTTGAAATTCAATACACCAATTTTAGGACTTTTAGTTGACCTGGCACAAATACCAGGATGAGCCTTTAGGATAGTACTGTGTCTGTTATTTTTATACTCCCACAAAACGGAAGTTTTTTTGTTTGTTTGGGTTTGTTTGTTGTTGTTTTTTTGGGGTTTTTTTTTTTTTGGGGGGGGGGGGGTATACTGGAGTCACCATGTCCATCCGCCCGGCCGGTTTATCCGGATCATAACTTCCAAAGTATAATAAAAGCTATTGACTTCAAACTTCATATACAGATAGATCACATCGACCACAAGTGCAGTGCACAAGGTTCGTAACTGTCTTCATTTTTTTGAGAGTTGTTGCCTTTTGTTATTTTTCTCCAGATATGGCTTGTCTGGATCATAACTTTCAAAAGTATAAAAGCTATTGACTTCAAACTTCATATACAGATAGAACACATTGACCACACGTGTAGTGCACAAGGTCCAAAACTCTGTCGTTAGTATTTTTGGAGTTATTGTCCTTTGGTATTATCCCCTGCCAAAGGCAGAGGGATATTGTTTTGGGTTTGCCCGTCCGTCCGGTTTCCGTCCGATGCCATATGTAATGGGTTTAAAGAATTCAGTGTAACTTGACATCGATATTTGTTATCACTGGGGCATCGTTCACATGTATTACTTTTCCAGATCGCTTGTCACAAAATTACACAATCACTGTAGAGAAGTCATTAGGATACGACAGAAATAACATGAAAATACAGAATATCCTCTCGTTTTGGCGAATTCATCATAATAGAATATTATGCCCATCCTGGCATCGCACAATCACAGAGACAAGTGTTGTGATAATCGACTACCAACGATACAGCGGGTTACACCATCATTGGATAGGAACGAAGTACAAATACGAGTCATACAGGAAACATTACAAACAAAACAAAGAGCCGCCCGAACGGCCAGTGACAGTAGTCACTGGGGGTTTAAACAGGTTTATGGGGCGCGCAACCTCACACTTATTCCATCCCAACCCTTAAAGACAAACAGTGTACATAAAGTATCCTCTCTCCGACGAATCTACAACAACCGCAATGGCAAATACAGCAATACATTGCATGCAGGATGGAAACATTTTTAAGTTAAACAAACTGTATCCACCTATCCCTAGTGTACTCAATGACTGAGCTGCAAACAGAGTAACTATAGAAAAGTAATAAAAAGGTAAAAATACCCGAGGTCTTTCTTCCGTTTCCGGATTTAAGAGGTCGTCTTCATGGAGTACTAAACCTTCCTTATTGGCGTACATTAAAAGAGGGCAGCGTGGTTGCCAACTGTAAAAGGGTCAACAACTAGACATGCACTATGTTGTAGTACTATAGAATCAAATAGAATATTTGATGAAATTAAAAATGGGTATGTCCAATAAATGTACGAAGTTTGCAAATCAAATCTCCACAAAATTAATGATGTGAAATATCGTGTAGCAGGAGCGCCATACAATAAGTAAGAATTTTGCCTTGTTTAAACATCCTATTGAAGACTCGTCTGGTTTAAGTTTTACATTTAGAAATGTGCATTTTGTTGACAGTTTACTAATAAACATCTACATAATACGTTAAACTGTCAAGCTTGACAATATTTTAACTGTGCGCATAAGAATAAGCCGTAACAACATCACATCATATACACCCCCTAATCACACTACATAATACATGTATATACACACCTTAATCACACTACATCATACACACACCTTAATCACACTACGCATGCCTTATTCCTTAAAGGAAATAGCGTAGATGTATGATACGTATGTTTTGTACAAATGATTAGAAACGATCAGTTAATTTTATACACACGTTGAAGATAAGAGTGCTGATAAAAAAAACTGCTTGGTTTGGTACAAAATCATTAACTTATAAGTTTCTTTACTTCCTGCCCTCAAAGTATTACCCGTGGCTATAAAAGGTCTACACTGTCTGCAAATGACACACATTTCAGATGTTTAATTTTGAACTAGCAATACCCAAAAAGCTCCCATTGCAGTACATACTTTATACATTGCATTTTATACATTTATTACCCCTTTCATCCATGAATATTCATGTAATAAATCATGACGTCATGAATATTTATTAGATACATTTGTTATAATAGCATATGGACACAGGAAATTCTGACACTGGCAGATACTGTAGAATCATATCTTGACTATATCATAAGCAAACAGAACAGACCCTGCTGAGACAGCTCCTATAGGAGCCATCTGATCTTGGTCTACTCTGTTTGCAAAGGCATAGAAAGGCGTATTTATAGCCTCTATAGGCTATTTTTGGACCCATCATCTTTGAATGAATATACCGAAAAGGAGTATTAGCTAGAGAAAAGGATTTTTTGAATGCTCTATTTATCACAATGGTTTCAACGGGTGAAAAGGAGCATTAACTGGAGAAAAGGAAATTTTTAGAATTTTGTAGTTTGAAACCATTGTGATAAATACAGCATTTTCTCCTATAGGAGTAAATGCTCTATTTATCACAATGGTTTCACAAAGTGACTTTTACAGAGTCGTCAAAAGTCGTCAATATGAGGGAATGGGTTAAAGTTGTCCACAAACCAACGTACAGACAGGGTATAAACAGTATGCCCCCACCCCCGTTTAATTGGGGGCGGGGGAGGGAGGCATAAAAATGTAAGAAATATTCATGATGTCATTACTGCTTACATGAATACCGGTGTTCATGAGGTAAAGAGTTATTGTGTTACCTGGACCAACAGACTACCATGAACTGAAAACCAGCGTAAACACATGCTGATGCCAGTGCTCATTTGTTACTATAAAAGCAATGCTTAAAGGATCTTAAGTCTTTAAATATGCGGGGAAGAGTGACGACCCCTTACCAGGTTGGAACTGTTGTGTGAAGTTTGATAGGCATAGCTGTACTGGTGTCACAACTGTTGTGTGAAGTTTGATAGACATAGCTGTACTGGTGTCACAACTGTTATGTGAAGTTTGATAGGCATAGATGTACTGGTGTCACAACTGCTATGTGAAGTTTGATAGGCATAGCTGTACTGGTGTCACAACTGTTGTGTGAAGTTTGATAGGCATAGCTGTACTGGTGTTACAACTGTTGTGTGAAGTTTGATAGGCATAGCTGTACTGGTGTCACAACTGTTGTGTGAAGTTTGATAGGCATAGCTGTACTAGTGTCACAACTGATATGTGAAGTTTGATAGGCATAGCTGTACTGGTGTCACAACTGTTGTGTGAAGTTTGATAGGCATAGCTGTACTGGTGTCACAACTGTTGTGTGAAGTTTGATAGGCATAGCTGTACTGGTGTCACAACTGTTGTGTGAAGTTTGATAGGCATAGCTGTACTGGTGTCACAACTGTTGTGTGAAGTTTGATAGGCATAGCTGTACTGGTGTCACAACTGTTGTGTGAAGTTTGATAGGTATAGCTGTGCTGATGTCATTTACCCTTTAAGCTGTAACATGTGTTTCTAAATATACGTAGTGATACATTTTAGAACAATTCTGTATTGTACATATTTGAAGGACCGAACTTTTAGTTTCAGTTATCCCAAAGTTATGAGATATCAAAGTTCAACTGTACATGTCCATAAGAAACAGATGCCCATGATGAGTAGAAAAATGGCTTCAAACTACAAAGTTCTAAAATCTCCTTTTCTCTAGCTAATGCTCCTTTTCGGTAGATTTATTCAAAGTGGTTGGATCTAAAAATGGCCTTTGAGGGAATGGGCTGCGGCATAAAAATACCTGACATTTCCAAACAACATTTTCTTGATTTCTCCACCAAATACTAAATTGTTAACCCTTTCGCTGCCAAACTCTGTCGTCTGCTAACTTTGTCGTCTGATAAAAGTTTCCATTCTTTTGATTTTCTTCATTTTTGTTTCAAAAACATAGTAACAGTAACAAACAGTTTGGATCCTGATTAGACATCGAGTTACTCGGCGTCTAATCTGGATCCAAAATGTTTGCATAGGTAATCACAGATCCGGCATTAGCAGCGAAAGGGTCAAAATCATCTCAAAGAATCATCTTTAATCAGTAGACACAAACGGTCAATTGTTATTAATTGCCTCATCTCAGAAGTTTGATGGATGAATTTCAATTAAATACTAAAATCATCATTCTTGCAACAAACCCTATGCTGTGGCCACTCTTATGAACTGTCTCTTTTGAAATGATTCTAAAGAGTGGTCGCAACATAGAGTTTGGCGGAGAGATGATGATTTTAGTAATTAAATATCCACCTTTATCATGAATATTTAATAGGTGAATTAAAAAATAGTAACATCATGAATATTTAATAGCTGAATTTACATAAGGTAACATTTTCAAGGGATTCTTTTGACAATTACTGTAGAATGGGATCTATTACACGTCGCAATCAAACAGAGCACAGTCTGGGTCTACTCTGTTTGACAATGTGTAAAAAACGTTTTTATGAGGGAAAGGTTAAATGCATAAAGTAGTAACCCGTTCCTGCATAAAAACGCCTTTCTACGCCTCTGTAAAAGTCACCTGTTGAAACCATTGTGATAAATAGAGCATTCAAAAAATCCTTTTCTGTTGGGTCTAAAAATAGCCCATGGAGGCTATAAATACGCCTTTCTATGCATTTGCAAACAGAGTAGACCAAGATCAGATGGCTCCTATAGGAGCTGTCTGAGCAGGAGGGTCTGTTGTGTTTGCTTATGATATAGTGTAGATATGATTCTACAGTATCTGCCAGTGTCAGAATTTCCCGTGTCCATATGCTATTATAACAAATGTATCTAATAAATATTCATGACGTCATGATTTCTTACATGAATATTCATGGAGGAAAGGGGTAACAAATGTATAAAATGCAATGTATAAAGTATGTACTGCAATGGGAGCTTTTGTGAAGTGCTAGTTCAACATTAAAACATCTGAAATGTGTGTCATTTGCAAACAGTGTAGTCCTTTTATAGGCATGGGTAATACTTTGAGGGTAGGAAATAAAGACACCTATAAGTTTAATGATTTTGTAACAAAACTATCAATTCTTTTTTATCAGCACCCTTATATTCAAAGTGTGTATAAAATTAATTGATCGTTTCTAAACATTTGTACAAAACATACGCATATTACATGTACACTATTTCTTTTAAGGAATAATGTGTGCGTAACGTGATTAATGCCTGGCGTCCACTAGAGCGCCGAAGCCTTGCCGAAGGGTTGCCGAATAAATTTTGATCGATTCGGGAACCATTCGGGATCAGCTTTGTATTGGGGGTCATTCGGCATGTATTCCGCAAGTATTCGGGAAGAGGCTTACGAAGCGTTGCGGAACAGACGCCGAAGCGATGCAGAATCATGCCGAAACCTTGAGGATAACCTCCCGAATACTTCCCGAATGGTTTCCGATCGTGCGGAAAGGTTGCGGAACCGTTGCAGAACATGCCGAAGGGATGCCGAATCGTTGCAGAAGTAAGGCCGAAGGGTTGCCGAATTGAGAGTCTGGGAATATAACGATGTCGCATTTTTGTGTTTTGAATTGGAAAAGATGTCTCGTTGGAGTGGAAAAGACCCCCCCCCCCCCAACTTATATCTAGACTAGATTCATTCGGATGGAGCGGATGGTTACCTCCGGTTCCCAACACCTAATGGGTAGTGGATCGGAGTACATGGCACCATTATCATGTAATAAATACTGACAGTTCCTTTACGTCCGGTTGAACCTTCTTATGCTTGCTTTATATTAATACATGTACCCTTTTTATACTGTATCTATTGCCTTCTTCCCCTCTCCATGCATGGTGTCGTACTATTTCAATATATGTTACTGGGGATTGCTTAAAAACCTCTCATAATTAATTAAGAAAGATTCATTTTCTATGTCAGTTCTTAACGACTATTACTCATGTATGTCTTATTTCCATTTCATATCTTAATTTGCATCTAAAGATAGTTCTTAGGCTTCTATAGTACAAGTATAGACCCACTTACACATATCCATACTATATGCACACAGCCTTATACTACAAAATAAGTAAGTGTGTACATGAGAATTAATGTAAATAAATATTGACATTTATCTATTACAGCTATAGATGTGTTACAAAATAACAAACTCTATGGACCCTTTTTGGGTGGGTCAAACACGAATCCTTTTTCAAAATCTCCACTGTTTACAAAAGACAAGTACACTCTTTGCAAATATACTACTCGTAAAGGATACACACACATCTATATATTAATATTAATACAAACTCTGTAGACCCTGTTTGGGTGGGGCTCAAATACACTCTTAGCAAGTACTTGTGAAGAGCACACACAAACGTACGCACACACATACATCTACATATAAATGATTCCCTCTCATGTGTTTTATTTGGTTTTGGTTAAAACAAAAACATAATTACGAGTATAAGGGATTTATTATATACATGCTATATCAAGCTATTTATAATAGGTAGCAAAAATGAGATGTGCTATATTTTATAGCTATTCCTGTTCTTTATAATGTATTTTATCCATAGGTAGCTAGTAATGGAATGTATTTTGTTAAGAAGCTATTGTTTTAGTCGATAAATAACTTCTAGCTTATGGTAAATAAGCTGTTTTGTAACATCCGATTATAAGTAAAGTTTCTTGTATATTGTATTTTATATCTCGAAATCCCGTTCTTTTACAGATATAAGTTTTGCTGACATCAGCATCTTCTGAGACTATTCAAGACCCAGTTTCACGAACATTCTTCAGTAATAACTTAGCTAAGCCTGTTACTTAAAAATACACCAGAGCATAAATTTTCATAAATTAGTGTTTATTTTGTAAAATCAAATTGTAAGACGTTTGTTTAATTGTCATTTAAATAATACATATTGTATTTGATAATAATTGAGGGTAATCTAAATCAAAAACAGTATTTAAGAATGTGTAACAGACTGGATTTAATTGGATAGTTCATGCACAAACTGTTATTTTCTGTTTAAAAATATAACATAATGTCTATAAGGATTTTGCTTAGATAAAAATACTTCATATTAAGTATATGAATTGTTCATAATACATTCGGCATGTCTTCCGCGTGGGTTCGGGAACCCTTCCGCGTCTTCGGGAAGCATTCGGGAAGCCTTCGGGAAGCATTCTGCATCGATTCGGCATCATTCTTGAACCGTTCGGGATGGATAGGAGATCCCTTGCAGAATGACCCCGAATCTACCCCGAAGCCACCGCGAAGGGTTCCCGAACGTCCCGAAGGGTTCCAGAAGGTCCCGAAGCCTTCCCGAATAAAAGATTCGGCGTCCAAATTTTAAAACTTTTAAAACTTGGATGCCGAATCTTTTCCGATCCCGATCAGTCCCCGAATCACCCAGAATGGTTCCCGAAGGGTTCAAGAATGACGTGGAAGGGTTCCCGAACATCCCGAAGGCATGCCGAATCATCCAGAATCTGCGATATCCACATTCGGGAACCCTTCGGGAACCATTCGGCGTCCTAGTGGACGCCTGGTCTAAGGTGTGTGTATGAGGTAGTGTGATTAAGGTGTGTGTATGATGTAGTGTGATTAAGGTGTGTGTATGATGTAGTGTGATTACGGTGTGTGTATGAGCCTGAGGTAGTGTGATTAAGGTGTGTGTATGAGCCTGAGGTAGTGTGATTAAGGTGTGTGTATGATGTAGTGTGATTAAGGTGTGTGTATGAGCCTGAGGTAGTGTGATTAAGGTGTGTGTATGAGCCTGAGGTAGTGTGATTACGGTGTGTGTGTATGAGCATGAGGTAGTGTGATTAAATTTAACTCGCACACCAACTAGGCCGTAGAAAGACTTTACACACTTTACAGCTCCAGCGGAACTGCAATCTGATCGCGCATGCGCATAACAACTTTCAGAACACAATATGGCGGGCAGGTTTGAAAATGAGGTATATTAGTAATATTTTCTTCCACTATATACTGTTTTGATTATATTGAGATCGATATATATGGAAGCATAGAGTACTGTAATATTAACGTGAAATAGTTGTGTATAGGTTAGCGATGTTCATGTCACCCATATCTTGGACTAACTTAGCTAGAACTTTCTTAGATATTCACAAGGGATAACAGTGAACATAATATCGAACAGCATCTGCTTAAAAAACGGGACGATAAATTGAGGAAGTGTAGTTTTCTCTTAGAGCAACAATGTACCAGTTAACTCCACCAACTGAAACGTCATAAGCCCACTGCGCATCATCGGCACGCAGACGGAAGTGGCCCTTTGGAGGGAAAGTGGACCGCGTGTGACAGGCGTCTCAAAAATGTGCTCCTAATTTAAATTTAATTTTTTGGCCGTATTTATACGCTTTTTACAAATAAAATGTGTCAAACAATAGGCGAATGCTTCTTCTAACGTAACTGTAAGGTCTTAGTAGAGAAACAGGCAGAAAGTGACTTTTCTTGGACTTTCTTGGAATTATCGTCATCCCACCCATCATCTAGACACGGATAGTTGCTTACACGTGACAATTAAAAATTTATTGAGGAACTTTCTTGTGATAATACTTCGACGTAGCAATGTATAATTAGCCTACATCTTAATAGGGAAAGAACTTTGGAAAGCTTTCGTCGTTATTTCTCATATAAGGAACCTACGACCACTGCGCAGCAGCGACAGAAAACCGGAAGCCAACCAAGATGGCGCCGATTAGGGAAGTAACAATTAATATTATATTTTGTGCTGTAACTATATTCCTTATAGCAACTTTCTGCAATCGTCATTCCGACACGGATAAGCCAAATTCGTATACGTCCAACTTGAACCTAATAGGACTTTGTGCAAACTTCAAATCTTGTGGAAAGCAATCTCATTTAAGATTGAGAAATGAACCTAGGTCTAGGACATGTTTACTTTATTTATTAATACTCAAAGCTGGTGACATTGAAGTCAATCCAGGCCCAAAGTATCCTTGTGGAATATGTAATAAACAAGTGGGATGGACTGGTAAAAACATATAGTGCGATGGCTGCGACATTTGGTATCACAGTAAATGTGCAAATTTATATAGGCCCAGATACCTTCAAGTTCTTGGAGTCGCCAAATATAACCTGGATTTGTCTACATTGTGGGATACCAAACGTGTCATTCCTCTACTGCATTGATATAAATGAACTCTCAGATAGTAATGTGTTTTGTCATCTCCCCCGGGAAGGGGTTAGTCATGAATACGAACATAAAACAGAATGTAATTTTTCATCCACCCCGAAGAAAAGGGACAGTGAAGTATGTGATCCTGTACAATCTACCTGAAATCACGCTTCAGCAGAATACTTTGAACGGATTCAGGGCAGCAGTTCTCCCTGCTGCAGTAGTGAGAGAGTAATATCGAGACGCTGTGTACAGTGTAAATATATGTTGCATTCACATTTTCAAAATTTCCACTCACTTTTTTGAGGCGCCTGTCACACGCGACAACAAACATGTACAGTCACTACCCACCCAACCACTGTACAGTCACCCCTGCACCTCCACACAGTGTCCAAGAAGGATGATGTGGAGTAACAGCATTGAAGTTGAAGTTGATGAACATAACTTCAAAAGTAAATTTTCTACATTTTTTAGAATTTTGGGCATGCCTCCCTCGTTTTTTTGTGCTTGTTTTCTTGATGTCTCTATCCAATCTGATTGTTGGTATATTGTGCTGAGTGTTTATGTGTGATATTTTTGTATTTGTTTGTTTTATGTCCTTCTAAAGTTTTAAAGTGTGTATTTTGAAAGGGATTTTGACCCATTAACCCCAGTGTGTAGTGTGAGTGATAGCTAGATGTTACATGGTGTCTTCCAATGTCTCTCAAATTAGATGTGAGAGATATAGGAAAGTAACAATTCATCTAATCAAGGAAAATGATCACCATCTAGACTTTTGATCTGGGTCCAAACCCAACTGATGTAAGTCATGGTAATGTTTAAGAAAACTGTGAAAACATGATTATGCAATGGCCCAACTGATATAAGTCATGGTAATTCTTAAGAAAACATGATAATGCATTGCCCCCCCCCCCTCCCCTTACAATGATAGGTGTTAAACTTACTACTGTGGATTAAGTCTGCTGCCCCAAAAAGCATCTTAAATATAACTTTTTTTTTATAAAATTTGATGACAACACATTAAAAAGTCCTAAAATGTCTGAATCCTGTATGATATTAATGAAATAACTGAGTAACTCTTCTCAATTTCAGTTGTTAAAAATACTAATGACCCGTTTAATTGAATTATCATCAGATATTCACACCTAGAGCTAGAATTATTTCTAAACACCTATTAACCCTTAACCTGTTTGCTTTGACAAAAATTGATCTGGGACTACTCTTGTTTGCTAATGCTTAAAAAAATTGTTATTGCCATAAATAGAAGTTTTAGCTTTGAAAAAAAACTGTAAAATCAAATCTATATCTTGTCAAATGTAAACAGAGCAGACCCTGATCAGACAGCTCCTATAGCAGCCGTCTGATCTAGTCTACTCTTATTTTTAATGTGTAAAACACATTATTTCTCTGAAGAGAAGTTTTTGCATTGACAAAAACTGTAGAATCCGATCTATATTGTGTCAAAAGAAACAGAGAAGACCCAGATCAGACAGCTTCCGTAGGAGTCGTCTGATCTGAGTCTACTCTGTTTGCTAATGCATAAAAACAGCTTTATATGAGGGAAAGGGTTAAACGAGTTTTAAAGATATTCTTATTGGTCATTTCAGACAAAAACTGGCATTATGTACTGCCTAGCACTTTATTTGCCTATATACCTGGGTCAAGGTATAATTGCATAGCTTTATTGAAGTCATTTGAATTTCTCAAAGACCAGTTTTAGGCATTTTGAGCTAAGGCAAAAATGGCACAAGTTGTAAACCGTTTAGATCTTGGTCAACCAGTCACTTGGGTATTAATTCTGAATTCAGTTCAAGTTTATTCAGCAGTGAAAGGGTGAAAGCAGTGCACTAAGCTTATTTCATCTGCTAGAAATGTTGTCCACTGAAAAATTAACATGTCAATATACATGTATTACTGTAACTCAGGTGAGCGATATAGGGCCAATGGCCCTCTTGTTTTCTATATAACAGATACTCACGATTTCCTTTAAAATCATATGCAGTTTTCCCCTAAAAATGGGTTTACCTCAGGTTTTTTCCCCAATTGGCAAACTGCGCATGATTGTTTCCCCTAATTAGCCATTTTTACTATACAAAAGCGGGTAGCTATGTTATCCGCTTCAAGTGAAAAAACTGCCTGCGTGGTAATAACAGATTTATTTATACAATGAAAAAGACATTTCCTTTCGTTTTATTTTACAATAAATTTCAGGGCTTTTTTTAGCCGATTTTATAGCCCTTATTCGGCTATATCCCCAATGGCAAAATGTATGTTTTTCACCCATGTTTTTTTAGCAAAATTTCCCAATCTCAAGTCACCAAAAAAATCCATGAAAAACGTTAACAAACCTCGATTTATTCAGTACAATCGATCTAGGGACGAATCATTCATACTTTTTTATCATTCGGATTGTTCGGAGTTATTCTTTCATTACTAGCTATTGATCAATGTCAGTAAAACGCTTATCGGTCGAAGTGTATACTGCTTTTTGTAGCAAGATATGCTTAATAACGTCTTGATACGTCACACCCCTCGTCTTAATTTTTCGACAATGTTTGTGAACAACGTAGCAATTTGCATTTCGACACGACTGGTTCCTGAATAATTTATTTGCTAATCTCCAGTATATAGCGAAAACCGGAACCAACTCGTGATTACGTAATTCGGGTGTTCTCCTGATTGGTCCATACCAAAATAGGCCAAGCGTGGATCACAGCGTGACAGGTCTGTCTGTGTCTAAGAGAACTAACAGATAATCTCTTCCAGGGAGGAAAATATCGGTCACTAAAAAGTGCCTTGGTTAAATTTCAAAACGGTAGATTTAGCTGAAAACTAAAAAGGGCCCATAAAAAAATTGGCAGCCAGCCGGGGGGCCCGAGCCCCACCCCCACCCCCACCCCCACCCCCACCTACGTACGTGCCTGAGATGCCTGATATTCTGCACTGACCATTGTGGGAAAACAGTCCCCTGTTTCTTATGACATTGTATAGAATTAAGTTATATCCATGAAAGCATGAATTTTTAGCTCGCCTGTTTGTAGAACAGTAGAGCTTATGCTATTCCCCCGGCGTGAGTATGGGTGTGAGCGTGGCCAAGGTTAAAGTTATTTGGACGGGTTGTTTTAAGGCTTAATATTTGTACTAGGATGCTGAAATTTTGTATGGAAGTTCATTTGAGATCAAATATTGATGTTATGAAGTTAAACATTGAAAATATTTTTCAATTCTATCAATTTTTGACATGTTTTGGACTTAGTCCTTTTGGCCACATGTCACCAGGTTAAAGTTTTGTGGACGGGATGTTTTGAAGCTTAATATTTGTACTAGGATTCTGAAATTTTGTATGGAAGTTCATTTGAGGTCAGCTATTGCTGTAATGAAGTTTAAAATTAAAACTATTTTTCAGTTTTATCAATTTTTGACATGTTTTGGACTTAGTCCTTTTGGCCAATATGTTTGCCCTTCTGACCTTGACCTTTGACCTACTTTTGCAAAAATCTTTAAATGCCTATAGTATTTGAACCAATAGACCTAGGGCTTCCATACTTGGTATGCAACTTTCTTGTGTTAAGACTTTTCCAACAATATCATTGTTTGCCCTTCTGACATTGACCTTGACTTTCGACCTACTTTTGAAAAAATCTTTAAATGCCTATATTATTGGAACCAATAGGACTAGGACTTCCATACTTGGTATGATCATGCCAACTTTTGTTGCCCTCATAATGTTCAGATTGATGATAGGTGTTCTGACAAGCAGCCAGGTGGGGGTATTCGTTAGCCTGTGGCTTACAGTTCTAGTTTGGCCTGGACGTTTCAGCCTAGGACGTTTCGGCCAGATATATATTTTCGGCCTAGGACGTTTTGACCAAAATTGAAAATTTGTATTAAAAAGCAAAAATTTAACAATCAATCAAAATCATTAAATAACCCTCAATAAGTTAATTATTGATATTTGGTCCATTCATTTTGTTTATATAGATCAGGATATTACCGAAGCAGGTGATAAATAACTCTTATTTCTTTATTTATGGTTATACATATATATATGCACAGAGTGACATCTGTCATCAAGTTACGTTTTACTCAGCGTTTCAAAGCTTATACTGACTTCATCGCTATACCCCTTCTAGGAGGTAACACTTTTAACAAGTAGAGTGGGCTCATAATAATTGCTAGTTGCTGTCTGTTTCATCTTTGTATTTAAATGGTAAAATCAAGAACACAGCCGTCCATTATGCATGCATTATTCCTTATACGATGACATACCTATGTACCTGAGTAAATGTATTGTAACTGATGTCCTTCCATTCCAGAATTACATCTTGACAAATGTGGAAAACTTACCCGCAACTAATTGCAGCTGAACCATAGAAATTCAAACCAGATTCCAACATAAAGATTAGATCGATATATACCACACAGCAGCCCGGAATGAAATACTCATCAGTTCAGGCAGACTTGGAGAGTCAAGAACTCATCTTGCACAGAACTTAAAAGGGCCACATGCGTGATCTCTGAACAAGAACTTGAAGAAGGTGTGTTTGAAATTACCAAATTTTAAGTCATACTAGCAGAGTCTAATATCTTGCCTAAAGTAACACTAGTATCATCTCATATGATGCCAAAAGTAATGATTTTGATTATTTAATTTTTGGTTTTTAGCTCACCAGAGCACAAAGTGCTCAGGGTGAGCTTTTGTGATCGCCTGATGTCCGGCGTCGTCCCGCGTCAACAATTTGAACCTTTAAAAATCTTCTCCTCTGAATCTACAGGGTTCTCAGCTTTCATTTTTGGTACATAGCATCACCTATAGGTCCTCTACAAAAGTTATATAAATAATGCCCCTGGGGTCAAAATTGGCCCCGCCCCAGGGGTTGAAAGTTTTCAATAGAAACATATAGTAAAACTTTGAAAATCTTCTCCTCTGAAACCAGAAGGTTCTCAGCTTTCATATTTGGCACATAGCATCATGTTCAGGTCCTCTACAAAAGTTATATAAATTATGACCCTGGGGTCAAAATTGGCCCCGCCCCAGGGGTGGTAAGTTTTAAATAGAAACAAATAGTGAAATCTTTGAAAATCTCCTCTGAAACTGAAAGGCTCTCATCTTTCATATTTGGCACAGAGCATCATGTTCAGGTCCTCTACAAAAGGTATATAAATTATGTCCCTGGGGTCAAAATTGGCCCCGCCCCAGGGGTAGCCAGTTTTCAATGGAAACAAATAGTGAAATCTTTGAAAATCTTCTTCTCTGAAACTGGAAGGCTCTCAGCTTGCATATTAGGCACAGATCATCATGTTCAGGTCCTCTACAAAAGTTATATAAATTATGCCCCTGGGGTCAAAATTGGCCCCGTCCCAGGGGTGGGCATCTTTCAATAGAAACATATAGTGAAATCTTTGAAAATCTTCTCCTCTGAAACTAGAAGGCGCTCAGCTTTCATATTTGGCACAGAGCATCATGTTCAGGTCCTCTACAAAAGTTATATTAATTTTGACCCTGGGGTCAAAATTGGCCCGCCCCAGGGGTGGGCTGTTTTCATAATAGAAATAAATAGTGAAATCTTTGAAAATCTTCTCCTCTGAAACTGAAAGGCTCTCATCTTTCATATTTGGCACAGAGCATCATGTTCAGGTCCTCTACAAAAGTTATATAAATTATGCCCCTGGGGTCAAAATTGGCCCCGTCCCAGGGGTGGGCATCTTTCAATAGAAACATATAGTGAAATCTTTGAAAATCTTCTCCTCTGAAACTAGAAGGCGCTCAGCTTTCATATTTGGCACAGAGCATCATGTTCAGGTCCTCTACAAAAGTTATATTAATTTTGACCCTGGGGTCAAAATTGGCCCGCCCCAGTCCGGGCCAGGGGTGGGCTGTTTTCATAATAGAAATAAATAGTGAAATCTTTGAAAATCTTCTCCTCTGAAACTAGAAGGCGCTCAGCTTTCATATTTGGCACAGAGCATCATGTTCAGGTCCTCTACAAAAGTTATATAAATTATAGCCCTGGGGTCAAAATTGGCCCCGCCCCAGGGGTGGGCTGTTTTCAATGGAAACAAATAGTGAAATCATTGAAATCTTCTCCTCTGAAACTGGAAGGTTCTCATCTTTCATATTTGGCACATATAATCATGTTTAGGTCCTCTACAAAAGTTATATAAATTATGGCCCTGGGGTTCAAATTGGCCCCGCCCACGGGGTGGGAAGTTTTCAATAGAAACATATAGTGAAATCTTTGAAAATCTTCTCCTCTGAAACTGGAAGGCGCTTAGCTTTCATATTTGGCACAGAGCATCATGTTCAGGTCCTCTACAAAAGTTATATAAATTATGGCCCTGGGGTCAAAATTGGCCCCGCCCCAGGGGTGGGTAGTTTTCAGTAGAAACATAGAGAGAAAACTTTGAAAATCTTCTCCTCTGAAACTGAAAGGTTCTCAGCTTTCATATTTGGCTCATAGCATCATGCTCAAGTCCTCTACAAAAGTTATATAAATTATAGCCCTGGGGTCAAAATTGGCCCGCCCCAGGGCCGGCTAGTTTTCTATAAAAGCATATAGTGAAAACTTTGAAAATCTTCTCCTCTGATTGTCTGGTGAGCGCTTCAGGGCCATTCTGGCCCTCTTGTTAATACAATTTTTCAATTTTGGCCAATACATCCTACTTTGAAACAAACTACATTGTATATCTTGTAACATTTTTCTGTTGTTTTTCTATAACTCATTCCCTCATAGGCTATTTTTAGATACAACCTCTTTGAATTAATCTACCGAAAAGGAGCATTAACTGGAGAAAAGAATTTTTTTAGAATTTTGTAGTTTGAAACCATTGTGATAAATAGAGCAGTTGCTCCTATAGGAGCAAATGCTCTATTTATCACAATGGTTTCACAAAGTGACTTCTACAGAGTCGTCAATATGAGGAAATGGGTTAGACGAAATTCATACAAACAAATTTAGCAGCGAAGAATTACTATATTTCGAAAAAAATCGGCATGAATCGGCGTGTTTCCCCTAGGCCTTTTTAGCATGGCGCAGCGCCATGCCCCTTTTATACTGCGCCATGTTGCCCCTCATCAAAGATTGCCGCGCCATGCCCTATAAATATCATGCTGAGTATTGAGTGATCCCTATAAAAGCTATAGATGTATTACCATTTGAACAGATTAACTGATCAGTCTGTTGTGTTAGTTACCTTGGCATGTGTGTATTACCAATGTGTCAATGCATGTCTTTCTTCGCGGTCTGCTGGTCACTAATTTGCAGTTGCAGTCATGATAATCAGCCATTATACAAGAAAATAGAACTAACGTGAAAATCTTATTTTCAGAAAATAAAAAGTAAATAATTACTTCTGTGTGATTAAATTTACCTCCAAGTTAGCAAATTGGCATTCAAGAAGCATAACTGTAATTAGTTTTTGTTTTGTTTTTCATCAGAAAAATGAACTCTCCAAATTGTTTGGCTCAAATCACGGACTTTGGGAGTTTGGTGCTACTTCTCAGTGACAGGGATGCAGTTACGAATATTTTGTTTAACAGATACTTGGCAATATATTCAAATAAAATGGCTTTTGTATTGAGAATGGCATATCATGGATGTCAATTGGACACATAATCAATTTTATTTGGTCAGATTTGATGCACGTTACTAACCGGAAATGAAACTATAAACAGTAAACTGCAAAGGAGAAAGTACCAATATTCGGATAGCACTAAAATTCGGACATATAAATTTTGCAAATGAAATACATTTGTTCTGTAGTGGTAGTAATAGTCTATAAATTAACAAGAGGGCCATGATGGCCCTTAATCGCTCACCTGTTCATAACAGATTAATGATTTCAATGACAGATTACATAATTTGAAAAATCTTGGTAGAAAACCATTAGATGATGCTACATACTAAATATAAAGAGTCTAGACCTTACAGATTTGGAGGAGAAGATATTTTAAAGATTTTCCTATGAAAAACTGTTAAGCCCCAGGGCGGGGCCATTTTTGATCCGGGGTTCATAATTTGAAAATCTTGGTAGAGGACTATTAGATAATGCAATATACCAAATATCTAAGGTCCATGCCTTACAACTTCAGAGAAGACTTTTAAAGATTTTTAAGAGAAGAAGATTTTTTAAAACTTTCCTATGAAAAACTGATATGCCCCTGGGCGGGGCCATTTTCAAACCAGGGGACATAATTCGAACAATCTTGGTAGAAAACTATTAGATAGAGACCTTTCATATTTGGTATGTAGCGCTGCCTTACAGTTTTGGAGAAGAAGATTCTTAAAGCTTTTCATATGAAAAACTGATAAGCCCCAGGGCGGGGCCATTTTTGACCATGGGGTAATAATTTGATTAATCTTGGTAGAGGACCATTAATAATGCTACATACCAAATATCCAGTGTTGCAGCCAGGACGCGCGATTCCCCCCCCCCCCCCCCCCCCCCGTTTTCTGAAAAAAAAATCCCCCCTCTTTTTCACTGGAGGGGGCGCCTAGTCGCGCACTGAAGTTTCAATATTACTTTGCTCAGGCTGTTAAACAGTTTGCAGCGAGTACCGGTAAAGCTTTCAATTCATATCGAATCTGAACCGGATGTTTGTCAACTGTCATGTATAGGTAAGGCTAAAACGCGGTTCGGTACAGTAACTTGGCTATCAAATTCTATGGGACCTCGGCAATTCCAGATACGTGAACAGTTGTCTGTCCAAGATCTACAGTTTTTTGTGACTACTTTGTTAATTAATTGTGCTTATGATAAAACAATAAAACATCACTCACAACTGATAATTTATAACCTGTTGAGTAAATTTCTGAAGGGTGGTGATCCCCCGAAAGCAAACATTGCAACACAAAAAGAGAAAATTGCAGACTCGGTTTTATTGAGCCTGTTCATGAGCAGTAATTGAATGTGCAACACTGCTCACGCCCCTAGCACCGGCTTAAGCGGTATTCAATTTTCAGAACAGGAAGTACTGAAATTCATGATCTCGAAGGATCAGAAGGTATAACAACACTGAAATAATTTTTGCCTGTCTCGGTCCGACTTTTAGTCTATGCCCGTAACCTATATAATCAAATGAAAACAGTAAAAACGTGTTTGCTGTAAAATTCGTCAAAAACATTATCTTAAAGAAAAATCAGCGACTACTTTGGGGTAGGTACCCTTCCTATAACCAAATTCAGCTCAAATTCAAGTGTCAAAGATACGTAACCGAGTTATTCATATTCTACGAGTCACAGACAGATTAGTCCTGTAGAAAGCGACGAAATCGACCGTGTCGAACCCATTGCGCTAGATTTGCATTGATATTGTTGTGAAATAAAAATCCGCCCCCCTATTTTGAACAAATCGCCCCTAATTTTCAAAGGGAGGGGGGAAAATCGCCCCTCTTTGTAAAATCCTGGCTGCAACACTGAATATCAAAGGTCTATACCTTACAATTTTAGAGAAGAAGATTTTTAAAGATTTTCCTATGAAAAACTGATAAGCCCCGGGGTATTTGAGTATTTTGCAAATTTCTACGAGTAATCACTCAAATACGCAGCTTATGTGTTGCTCAGTATGTTGCCTCAAACACACATTGTTGCACTGCCATTAATTAACTCTCAGCACACTAAGTAATTTTTCGTCTGCAACAATTGTCGTCTGCTTCAATTCTAAAAATAAACGTTCTCTCATTTCTTTGCAAAATTATGGTCAAAATGACAAACAGTTTGGGTCCTGATGAGACGCCACATTATTACATTAAGCGGCGTCTTATCTGCATCAGAACTATTTGCATAAGTAATCACAGTTTCGCCACTAACGTGCAAAGAGTTAAGTTAATGTCTATATATTTTCAGAATGAATTCAAGAAAGAGAAAAGGTCATTCTCAAACAATGGAAACAGAATACAAAGGTAAACTGCTATTGTAAATATTTGCTGCTCTTTTAGTAATATTTTATTTTGTACATGTATAAAACTACAAACATCCGCACCCGTCCTATTTTTTGGCCTGCCCCAAAACTTTTTATTGGGCAAAATCATTTTTTTTCTCTAAAACATGACAAAAACGTCCATTTTTATGTCACCTGTCGAGAGGCAGTGAGTCACTTAGGGATTGCTTTTCCGTCATCTGTCTGTCCGTCCGTCGGTCTTCCTGTCTGTTCATCTGTATGTCTATCTGTCTGTCCATCACACTTTCTTTTTTTGGCTGTCATTTCTAAACTTATCATTATAGAGCTTTCAAATTTCACATGTGTCTTCCTCTTATTGAGGATCATTGATGTAACTAGGTCTATTACTCTGCGTGCAATACTTATTGAGTTGTCCCCCTTTGTTCACAATTTCTTTTTTTGGCTGTCATTTCTAAACTAATCAACATAGAGCTTTCAAATGCCACATGTTTTTTTCTTATTGAGAACCATTGACGTAACTGAGGTCCCTTACTCTGCATGCAATACTTTTTAGCTCACCAGAGTATTTTTGTGCTCAGGGTGAGCTTTTGTGTTTGCCTGATGTCCATTGTCTGTTGGCATGCGTCCTCCATTGTCGTGTGTCCTCTGTCATCAGTCTTCAACAATTTGAACCTTTAAAAATCTTCTGAATCTACAGGGTTCTTGGCTTTCATCTTTGGTACATAGCATCACCTTTAGGTCCTCTACAAAAGTTATATAAATTATGGCCCTGGGGTCAAAATTGGACCCGTCCAAGGGGTGCTATGTTTTCTATAGAAACATGTAGTAAAACTTTCAAAATATTCTCCTCTGAAACTGGAATGTTCTCAGCTTTCGTATTTGGCACATAGCATCATGTTCAGGTCCTTAGTGATTTGAGTTCTCTGTCAAGGGACATTGGCTTATAAAAATTACAATCAATGATCATCAGTCCTAGATTTCAGTTAGGTATTCTGGACTTTATTATCCCCATGTTTTTCAAAATTCAAATTTTGGAACTTCTGTGACTAACTGAGAGATACATGGGTAAATGAGATGGTGGCCACCAACTGCACAATCCAAGTTTGTAATTATGTGATATTTGGTCATCTCAAAAGTTGGCATATCTGCAAGCACAACTTGACTAGTTCTATTTTATGTTATTCAGTGGTCAGAAAAAAGAGGAAAACCCCAATCAAGGAGGGCATGGATTGGATCGGCAGAGCTGATGACCCTCCTGGATTTCTTATAAAAGAATTTTCAGGAAAAGGTACAGTATAGAACTGCTCTGATCATACTCTTCCTTGGACCTCACACAATTCTATGCTTATAAAATGACTTTACTTTGTGTTTGTGTTTATCTCATTATTTTCTGCTTGCCAACAGACAAGTGTAGTGCTGATTAGCAAAACTTCTGCTGCAAAGTCACTAATCAAATATTAACTGGAATGATTTTAGCTCACCAGAGCACAAAGTGCTCAGGGTGAGCTTTTGTGATTAATTGATGTCTGTTGTCCTTCAGCGTTTGTCATGGGTCATCCATTGTTAACAATTTTGAAGCTTTAAAAATCTACAATCTACAGGGTTCTCAGCACTGACATATCTGGCAGTCTGTATGTCCTCTACAAAAGTTATATAAATTATGTCCCTGGAGTCAAAATTGGCCACTCCCCAGGGGTACCTTGTTTTCTATAGAAACATATAGTGAAAACTTTAAAAATCTTCTCCTGAAACTGGAAGGTTCTCAGCTTTCATGTTTGGCACTTAGCATCAAATTGAAGTCTCTACAAAAGTATGAATTATACCCCTGGGGTCACCGGCCACCAGGGGTGGCCATTTTTCTATTCAAACATAGTGAAAACTTTGAATATCTTCTCATCTTGTGAACAATATCAAGGCCCTATTTTTTTCAAAAAGTTTAAATTTAGCCGACTATTGGCACCAAATTAGACATGCAATGGTGCTGTACATCACTCTTATTTTAATTTTTGCTGTACATATACCGGTAATGTTATTCAGGAAGAGGTGTTGTAACATCCGTGCCACGGACAAAAGACCAGTTCCTCCTTGTTTATAGGGGTGAAGAAATAAACGCTGAAGAAGGGGACAAAAGAGAGGAGCGACAGTCAACAGGTTTTCGCTTTTTCTTCAAGAGCAAAGGGAAAACCTTATGGTAAGTAACTTTATGGCATATTTGGATTATTTTTCTGCATATCATCCATACACAGTAAAGTAGTTGTTAAAGGCTTTCTTTTCATGTAACTCTTACTCAAATAAACTAAATTTTTATACGCCTGTCTCCAGACGGGACGAATTGTGAAACCCTTTGTTGGGCGAGCGTCTCAATTCGTTTCTGGATAATAACTTTAGTTCTGTATGTCCGATCTTCATGAAACTTCACTTGTGCATTGATATCAATAAGGGCAGGAACCATATTGAATATGGGCTTTACCAGACCAACGTATTATATGAAACCCTGCGGCAGTCAGGCAGGCGTCTCAATTCTTTCCGGACGTTAACTTTAGTTCTGTATGTCTGGTCTTCATGAAACTTCCCATGTGCATGTGTTTTTAGCTCACCAGAGCACAAAGTGCTCAGGGTGAGCTTTTGTGATCACCTGATGTCTGTGGTCCGTCGTCGTGCGGCCGTCCGTCGTCAACAATTTGAACCTTTAAAAATCTTCTCATCTTAATCTGCAGAGTTCTCAGCTTTTATCTTTGGCACATAGCTTCACCTATAGGTCCTCTACAAAAGTTATATAAATTATGTCCCTGGGGTTAAAATTGGCCCCGGCCTGGCAGTTGGTATGTCAAGTTTTCAGTTGAAACATTGAAAACTTTTAAAATCTTCTCCTGAAACTGAAATGTTCTCAGCTTTCATATTTTGCACATGTTCAGACCGTCCTCTACAAAGTTATATAAATAATGCCCCTGGGGTCGAAATTGGCCCAGCCCCAGGGGTGGCAAGTTTTCTGTAGCTGACTGTGGTTTAAACGGCCCTTGGAGCTACTAGTATGTTCTTGTCAACACTACATGTCCCAGAGCTTAGATATTTGGTGTATGGATTTATTTATTTTACCTTTATGAAACTTCAAATATGCATTGATGTCAATGAGAGCAGGAACCCTATTGAATATGGGCTTTGCCTGAACAAGGTCAAGGTCACTTGTCCTAAAAATAGATTGTTTTTCTGTAAAAAAAATTCGTTTAGGGACTTATATAGATAAAAGGTAAAAAAAAATTATTAATTTCGTGAACTATTGCTACCAGATATTGAGTAATGGCCTTTCAACTAAAAACATTTGACGGCATATTTTGTGACATTTTGGCACTCTTATTAGATTTTCTAAATGTTTCATTTCCCTACATCAGAATTCTGCTCAAATTAGACTTCATTTCTACAAAGGTTGCTCTCATCTCTGGTCGCCCAGAATTTTACTAACAATCTGGAAAAATCGATTGACAGTGGCAATTTTTGCAATATGTAATGCTAACCTAGATTGTTTCTCCTTCAGTGTGGATGCTTCGAAAGAAGATGGTAGTTTGGGGCGGCTCGTCAACCATGGCAAGCGCCTCGAAAGGAATGCCACAATCAAGGACGTGGCTGGGCATCTTTGCCTGTTTGCCTCCAGGTAACAGTCTTTTGTTTTGGGCCAAGCTTATCAATAAAAGAAAGTTAGGATTTCAAGGACTGTGGTTGACAGCCTTTGACATGATTTTCTCTATATTGAAGTTTCTGTTTAATTTTCTGAACTCTGCTTAATGGCATAGTCCTATTCCTAGGCTAGTATGTTGAGAGTAAAGCAAAGGGGGTAGAATTTCAATGAGACATAATTATTTTCACCCATCTTTGTCAGCTCAATAACTTGACAACTTTTAGGTGCACATTTCTCATACATAATATAGAGGTAGTTCATGGCCAGTAGATGACCCCTATTGATTTTGAAGTCAGTCGGTCAAAGGTCACGGCGACCTTCATCTAAAAAATATTGTCTGCTCAATAACTTGATAAGTATTAGATGTGCTGTCTTCATACTTAGTACGAAGGATGGTCATGGCTAGTAGATGACCCTTGTTGATTTTGATCTAAAAAAAAGTCCACTCAAAACTTGATAAGTATTAGATATGCTGTCTTCATACCTAGTAAGGAGGTTTAACATGGCCAGTAAATGACCCCTACTGATTTTGAAGTAATTTGGTCAGAGGTTAAGGTTACAGTGACCTTCAACTAAAAAATCTTGTCTACTTAATTACTTGATAACTATCAGTGTCTTCATACTTTGTAGGGAGGTTTGTCATTGCTAATAGATGACCTCTATTGTTTTTTAGGTCAGTCAGTCAATGGTTAAGGTCACGGTGACCATCACTAAAAAATATGTCCACTCAGTGATTTGATAAGTATAAGGTGTACTGTTTTCATACTTAGTAGGAAGGTTGGTCATGGTCAGTAGATGACCCCTATCAATTTTGAGGTCAGTCAGCCAAAGGTCAAGGTCACAGTGACTTTCATCTGACATCTTGTCTGCTCAGTATCTCAGTAACTTGATACCTAATTCGTGTGCTGTCTTCATACTAAGTACATGTAGGAAGGTTGGTCATGGCATGTAGATGACCGGTCAGTCAGTCAAAGGTCAAGGTAACCGACTTTCTCTCAAAAAACATGTCAGCTCACTAACTTGATTAGGTGTGCTGTCTTCATACCTAGTAGGAAGGTTGGTCATGGCCAGTAGATGACCCCAATTGATTATGAGGTCAAAAGTCAAGGTCACAGTTACTTTCAACTCAAATTATTATTGTGCATGTTATGACAGTACATACGATGTACGTATAGTGCTCAGACACTCGGACCTCTTGTTGTTGAAAAAGGCTTACATTAGCTCATGGTGGATTCCTATAATAGTAAAATGATTAGTATTGTTGACAGACCTTGGGTTAATTACATGGCATTGTAATTAATTAAATTACAATTTCATTCATAACAGGTCAATTACCATTACAATTACAGGAGTTTTGTGCATGTAATTAATTAAATTACAATTTTCCAAATGTAATTAATTACATCTCAATTACTTTGAAAAAGCTGGCAACAACAGATGTTTGAGAAAACGAGTTTATCAAGTCACAACTAGTGCATGTACATGTAAGTTTGAATGTACATGACCAGTAACATATTTACAGTCACTGAATCAGTGTATCAGAAGTATTTTCATAAACATTTTTAAGCGCTCACTGGATACATACCAATATACAAAATATTAAATCTTCATCAGAAAGCTGTCATAGACATGTTATACACAGATGTCAAATCAGGGTTTCCACTGATTCTAACTTTTCAAACATAATCTGTAATACTGCAGATCTATTGTATCCGTAAATATCAGGACTTGGGAAGAAAACAGTGGTTGATGTAGAGAATTTAACTTTATTACCTGGTTGGGCCAATAATAATCATTTTCAATCAGTTTAGATCTAGATGAGACACCAAGTTTATTCTTTATCTGGGGTATTCGTCCAGAAGCCATTTGTTATCCTCATCTTTTGATTGAAATGAAACAGTTGTAACAAAGGAGCAGGGCAGATATGGAATTTAGCATACACTGTTGTTAACATACACCGTTTGTCAGCAGGCAAAGGGTTATATCACGGGGATTAATTATACAATTAATGGTCACTGCTGGTTACTGTATTTTGCTTTCTAGATGATGAAAACCTTGTTCTATGAACATTGTCTTGGTGCAGAATATACATCATTCATGAATAACAAATATGTGTAGCTTGAAGCTCATTGTGCTCATTTCTTTCAGAGACATCTCAGTTGGAGAAGAACTTTTGTATGATTATGGCATTAAGAAGCTGCCATGGGAGGACACACAGGTTTGACAAGTTTTATTGATTCCAATATCTATGCTGTCAATTAAGAAAACATAAGCTACTTGTATTTTGTTGTATGAAGCACAACAGATAAGCTAGATAAGTGCATATGGCTTTTTCCCAGTAAAATGTCTGTCTGTCCATCTGTCTGTTTGTCCATCTGTCTGTCTGTCCGTCACACTTCTTCAAGAAGGTGACACATGTGTTTTTTGGAAAATCTTGTTTGTGTTCATCGTCCTTTGCATAAAATATTATAAGGAATGAAAAAGAGACTAAATATTATACTTAATGAAAGAAATTAAGACGCAGTAAAGCCATCACTCCAGCATCAATATATTTGGAGTTATTCCCCTTAGTCATATTTTATCACATTTTGTATGGACTAACTCCAGTTCTGCTTATGCTTGTGGAATGAAATTTCATATATGGAAAGAGCTTGATGAGGGGAAGTGCCATTAAAGACGATTTCGGTAGTAATTTCTGTGCAGCATTTTGCGCCGAATACTCTCTACAAAGGAAACAACCGGTACCGGTATTCTGGATGACACTAATTTCGAACGACTTATTTCGACCAACATTTACAAACCTTAAATGTATCAACACTTTCAATTACACGATAAAATTGCTAAAATATAATTAGCCTAACATATAAAAACTTAAAATCAAACAGGAAAATCCAGTACGGGAGTATTATAAACAAACTGGTACGACGTCATAGCAATGTGACATCAAAAGACGTCACCTATTTTGGCATAATTTTCCTGTGAGATCACCACCACTAGGTGATAAATTGAGTAATTACTTAAAAACGAAGTCTGTAACCCACATATTTCTTTTTGATTTCATATTAAGGATACTATAAAGCACAAAATGTGAAATTTTGAAAAAAAATCTTGGATAAGTTTCTTAGAAATTTACGAAATTTACGAAATATCAACAATGTCATGATTTTTGTACTGTCCTGCATGTAAAAGGCAGGAAGCACGCTTATGTTTATTTCATGGTAATTAAGTCTGTAACCCCCTCTTTTCTTTTATTATTTGCAATCAGCATACTTTAAACAACAAAATATATAAAAAAAAAATATTGATTTGATTGTATAAAGGTGATCACTCTGGCATCAATATTTTTGAAGTTATTCCCCTTTGTCATATTTTCTTGTCGGAAAGATAACTCCAGTTCTGCTGACAAGGACCACAACTCTAGCATCAATATTATATTATATATTATATTAAAAAAAATAACACCAGTTCTGCTGAGGCTAGTGAAATGAAATTGCATATATGAAAAAAATTGAAAGGAAGGGCTGTTCTTATCCTTTTTTTGACCCTGAACTTTGTTCTTAATTTGAAAATACTTAAATATTGGCTATAAACTTTGAAACAAAATATATAGTTAGTACATATGCATATCGGGTAATATGTACATTGACTCCAGTTTCCTTAACCTCTGACCTACATTAAAAAAACAATTTCAGCATTAGCAAATGGCCCTAGAGTATTAGATCAGGGGTGCAGTTACACTTAGACCTGGAGCCATTTGTGTTTTCATACATAAAACAGGCTAGTTCTAGATTTAAAATTATTTTTGACATTTTTATTGTGTGATGACTATCATTCAATTTGTAGTTCCATAAATCAATAACAATAGTGTCGGCTTCAATATTGTTTTATGCCTTAATGTTTAACAGCTGACATTGACAGAAATTTTGCATTTTCATTTACTTTTCAGGTGGATAGGGAAAATAATGACACCGGTAATTATTGTCTCGCCACTCCAAATGTGTTAATCTTGATGTTAAACAAACTATGTTAGTTATTTTTTGCTCAAATGAGCTATTTTCATGACACAGCATCACAACATTTAGATTAAACAGCTTCTTCTCTCAACCAAACTTGGTTTGAAGCATCCTGGTTAGGTGGTGCTTTTCAAATTTTTTAACAAGAAAGATTAAGATTTACTAGTGGCCCCATAAAAGTATTTTGAGAATTTGGAAATACACATAGCTGAGGCCAATCAACTTTTGGACAATGGCGAGACAATATTTTGCAGAGAGAGGACTGTTATGTTAACGTTTTTAGTTTCTTGTTAATTATGTCTCCCCCCCCCCCCCCCCATATTTATATGGGGGAGCCATATTGTTTTCGTGAGAGTTGTCTGTCCGTCCGTCTGTCCGTCACACTTTTTGTCCGGACAATAACTTCAATAAGCCTGATGCCAGTTGATTGAAACTTCATATGTGGAAAGAGCATAATGAGAGGAAGTTTCATGCACAAGGTCCATAACTCTGGCTTCACTAATATAGGAGTTATTGCCCCTTGTAAAAAAAATCACACTTTTTTAGTACGGACGATAACTCCTATATGGCTCATGCCATTTGGTTGAAACTTCATATATGGAAAGATCATGACGAGAGGAAGTGTCATGCACAAGGTCCATAACTCTGGCTTTACTAATATTGGAGTTATTGCCCTTTGTAAAAAAAATCTCAATTTTTTGTCAGGACGATAACTCCTATATGGCAGATGCCATTGGAGTGAAACTTCATACATGGAAAGGTCATAAGAGAAAGTGTCATGCATAAGATCCTTAACTTGGGCTTCAATAAATTTAGAGTTATTGCCCCTTGTACATTTGTTTAACGCTTTCTTGTCGGGACGATAACTCCTACATGGCTCTTGCCATTGTATTGAAACTTCATACATGGGGAGAGCATGATGATAGAAAGTGTCATGAACAAGGGCCATAACTCTTGCTTCAATACTTTTGGAGTTACGGCCCTTTGTTACATTTTTGGCCGATCAATAACTCCTGTTCGACTGATGCTATTGGAATGACATTTTATTCATGGAAAGGGCATAATGAAAGTAAGTGTCATGCACAAGGGCCATAACTCTGGTATCAATATTTTTGCAGTTATTAGCTGTTATCATTTTGTTTGGAAAGTGCATAATGAGGGGAAGTATCATTCATCAGGTCCATAACATTTTTAGTGATTACCCTTTACATATTCTTTTTATTAGAGGGGAGACATCCGTTTTTATGACAAAAACCTCAAGTTGTTAATCGAGTTTGTTAATACTCTTGCAATGAAATTAGGAGGGGATATAAATTTTATTTTCTCTTAAAAATAATTGTTTGGTGTTTGGCCGGATTGCAATACAAATATAGCCTATCTATTGATTGTGATTTTGGTTGACATTATGCTTGTGTGATTACAGCTTGTGCAAAAACCATTAAAAGGGCCATTAGTGGCTAAGTTCAAAGGATCATAATGTTTTAGTGGTATTTCAATGAGTAAATCAAAAACTTCATACATGTATGTGCAAAGTTTTTAAAAAATCTGTCTGTCAGAAAAATATGTCACATACGTATTTAAAGGGAGGTAAAATTCAGAAGGGGGGTGGTGGGATCATACCACAAATAATCATACATGCAATCACTCAAATTTTAAATATTAATTTCTTATTAGTAATTATGCTTTACATTGTGTATGTTTTTCTTACAGGAGCTAACATGTTTCCTGAAATTATTAACATAATTACATCAGGATTAGGAGATGAAAGTTTGGTAAGTGTTTGAATTAATCAGAAGTATGATATAGTTTGATTGCAGTCACTGTCAAATGAATATAGACAATATATCACAGCATTTTAGCAGTTACCAAGCTTAGCAGTCCTACCTCCTTTTAACTCTAAGAATGGTGTAAACAAACATTTTTTAATCTAGACAGTGCTGCTCTTCACATAATTTTCCAATATAGCTGAACTATTTCAGCTTTTGTGGAAGGGTCAGCACTATGCTGGTGATCTCCCTCTTTATAAATAGATTTTTGATCACACTGGTTTCCAGGCAATAACGATCATCTCCAGACTTAAATTACAGGTTTCTTATGAGGAGGTGTCGCATGGGATTGAATTTTAGGTCAATAGGTCAAAGGTCACAGATTTGTTACTGAAAATAGTTTTTTGGTCAAGCTTTGGTGTCCCGACAATAACTATTGTTCTCATGGGCCAATTTATCTCCATATTGAGTGCACAGGTTGCTTATGAGAAGGAGTTGTATGGGATTGTATTTCAGGTCAATCGGTCAAAGGTCACATGATTTGTTACTGAAAATATATTTTTGGTCACACTCTGATTTCCGGTCAATAAATTTTGTTCTCCTGGACAGATTACCTCCATATTTGGGGTAAAGGTTGCTTATTCAGAATTGTGACATTATGGACTGATCATCTCCATATTAAGTGTGAAAGTTGCTGATATAAAGTTTTTTATTGGGATTACATTTCAGGCCAGTAGGTCAAAGGTCATGTGATTTGTTACTAAAAATAGGCTCTTTGTTTCTGGACAATAATGTTTGTTCTCTCCTACATTATTCGAAGTGTTTACTTAAAACTTCCACAAATGAAAACAAGCTATATAAATTACCTAGTTATAGTCTACTTTCAGTCCGAATGACCGCTCAGCCGACTGTACATTTACTCCCCTGGTCATTGAGTCATTGGCCTACAATATTGACCACTGCTAACATATGGAGCAATCATGCAGCCGCAGTACCGGCGAGTGACCCTCACAGGTACCCATTTTAAACCTTGGATGGAGAGGATGTGCGGGTGGGATACACGGAAAAGCGTCTCTGAAATTGCCGGATGGGACGGGGATTTGAACCCCAGACCTCCGGATTGATAGTCAAGCGGGTTACCACTAGACCACCGCCACCTACAAAGCTACAAGCTATATAGCACTGTTCAAGGGATATGGGAATATGGGGATGGTTTAGGTGGGTAGGTGGTGTGTAACAGTGTTTTACATGTCATTATGACGGCCAATGTTGATGGGCACATAAGATAACACTATTATGAAAAAATATGATTTTATTTTAATTTCCATTATAATAGAATGTCAGAAAAGGGAACTTTCTATATGAACATTCTATAGCATACACAGTCGATAAGGAAAACAATACAGTATTTCTCCACTGTCATTTGAAAATTTCAATGTGCATACTATTACATCAATGTGATGTTTTTGCTCAAGTTCTGTCTGAACAGAAATTGTAATATTGAGATATTTTGATGTATTAAGTTTACTTTTATTATTTTGTTTATTTTATTATTTTAAGGAGCCACTGGAAATGTTATCTCAGCAGCATGATCATGTCCAGCTGTCAAGTAACATATCTACAGAAGTTTCACATGTGATCATGTCAACAGGTATTAGTGTTGTTCCGATAATCGGTTATAATCGATGATTGATCGAAAAAGTATTTTCGATTTACTATCGATAGTGATTTTGCCATAATTGATTACTGACTGTATAATCTGTACAGCAGCATCAGTAATTATGCGGGCGTTTTAATGGGAATATAACTGTACAAAGAATTTTACCTTCTCTACCAAGCTGTATTCTGTGATCATTTATTAAAATCGTCTCTTCGAGATGATTCTAATGAATAGTCACAGCATACTGTTTTGTTGACACAAAAGCTTGGTTAAGTATTAGTTTGTTACATCAAGCTTTACATGCACAGAATCTCTGAAAGTATGATTATAATCGATTATGATTTTGGTCCAATTCTCCATCCCTAACAGGTATGAAATCACTTTTCTTCAACCATATACTGTTTCCACTTCGTTAATTTGTATTTTATTAGCTCCACTTTTTCAAAAAGTGGAGCTATTGTCATGACCCTCTCGTCGGCGTCGGCGTTGGTTAACCTTTTTGTTAAGATCCTTTTCTCAGAAACCATCAAAGATATTTTGGTATGTATGTTTACTATCACAATGGGAACCCATTTCACAAGGGCAGGTAACCCTAAAATTAATTTTGCCATAGTTATGCCCCATTTTTCGACTTAGAATTTTCATTGTTGGTTAAGTTTTATGTTCAGGTCCATGTCTCAGAAACTGTCGAGATATTTTGTTCAACTTTGGTATGCATGTTAACAATTACAAGGGGGACCCATTTCACAAGGGCAGGTAACCCTAAAATTAATTTTGCTTTTGTTATCTCCCCTTTCTGACTGAGACTTCCACTATACTATCCAGCATTAAAGAAAGTTGAGCGCGCTGTCTGCGGACAGCTCTTGTTTTTACGTTGCTGTAACAGTATTTCAGTCATATTGCGATGTCAAACTAATTACAGGCGTAGGAAGACTTCAGATACCCTTCATACACACTTTCAGGTACAAATTGGCAACTGGGTAGAACTCTACAGGTCAATTTTTGGCCCAATCTCTTAATGCCCCCGAAGGCGGGTGTATAGTAATCGCATTGTCTGTCTGTCCTTCCGTCTGTCCCAATTTCGTGTATGGTCTGTAACTTTTAACAACCAGTGTCCCTGTGTCGTATTTGAAAATCCTCCATCCAAAATCGGAAAGGTCTTACTGAGTGAACATTTTCATGGTCTTCAACATGATTTTTAGCTCACCTGAGCCAAAGGCTCAGGTGAGTTATTGTGACCGCGATCCGTCCGTCGTCCGGTGTCCGGCGTCCGTCCACATTTTCAAACGACATCTCCTCTGAAACTACTGACCCGATTTTAACCAAAATTTGTCAGAAGCAACAGTGGTTAGGGGGAACGAAATATTGTTCACATTATGACCCCCGGGCCAAAAATGGCCCCGCCCTAGGGCTTATCAGTTTGTCATAGGAATATCTTTAAAAATCTTCTTCTCTGAAACTGTAAGGCCTAGACCTTTAATATTTGGTATGTAGCGTGATCTAATGGTCCTCTACAAAGATTGTTCAAATTATGACCCCTGGGCCAAAAATGGCCCCGCCCAAGGGCTTATCAGTTTTTCATAGGAAAATGTTTTCTCTGAAACTGTAAGGCCTACACCTTTGATATTTGGCATGTAGCATGGTCTAATGGTCCTCTACAAAGATTGTTCAAATTATGACCCTGGGCTGAAAATGGCCCCGCCCAAGGGCTTATCAGTTTTTCATAGGAAAATCTTTAAAAATATTTTTGTCTGAAACTGTTAGGCCTATACCTTTGATATTTGGAATGTAGCATGATGTAATGGTCCTCTACAAATATTGTTCAAATTATGACCCCTGGGCCAAAAATGGCCCGCCCAAGGGCTTATCAGTTTTTCATAGGAAAATCTTTAAAAATCTTCTGAAACTGTAAGGCCTAGACCTTTGATGTTTGGTATGTAACATGATAAAATGGTCCTATACAAATATGTAGCTTGGCTTGTGGTCCTCTGCCAAGAATGTTCAACTTACAACCTTGGCCTCTGGGCAAAACTTGGCCCTGCCTTGGGGCTTATCAGTTTTTCATGGGAAAAATATGAAATATTATTTTTCTCTGAAACCATTAGGCTTAGACCTTTAATTAATGGCATACTGCTTTGCCTTGTTGTTCTCCACCAATGTTGTACAAATGATGACTTCTTGGTCAAAAATGGCCCCGCCCCTTGGGTTATCTCAGGTGAGCGCTTCAGGGCCTCATGGCCCTCTTGTTTTAGGATGCTAACCAAATGACACAGCTATACCCACATAGATAATATCTAATAAAGTTGTTAATATTTATTTCAGACCCCATAGGAAGCAAATTGTGTCCAAGAACATACAAATTTTTATGGGGCATTGCCCATAAATGCTGGATTCTTGATTATGAGTGGGTACTTGCTTCTCTCAATGCTGGGAAAACTTTACCTGAGGTAAGATTATCATGATGAATAATGATTTCTGTGTAATTTTTTTCTGCTAGTTATGATATCAGATTGAGGTTGTTAGCACCATGCATCCTTTGACATCCTTTTTCATTATCTATTGTCTCTCTTTACATAATTATGTCTCCCCCATTTATGGGGAGATATATTGTTTTTGCCAGAGTTGTCTGTCTGTCCGTCTGTCCGTCCGTCTGTCCGTCCGTCCGTCTGTCCGTCACAAACTTGTGTCGCGCATATCTCTGAAACAGTTGGGCTAGAGTCACCAAACTTCACAGGAATGTTTACCAGGATGAGTTGTTGTGCACCTATGGTTTTTGAATTGTCGCCCCTTGATAATTTTGGAGTTATTGCCCGTGATGTTTTAAAATTAGAAAAACTTTGTGTCGCGGGTATCTCTGAAACCGCTGGTACTAGAGTCACAAAACTTCACAGGAATGTTCACCAGCATGAGTTGTTGTGCACCTATGGTTTTTTTAATTGTCTCCCCCTGATAATTATTGAGTTATTGCCCCTGATATGAATACTTAAATTTATACAAACTTTGTGTCGCGCGTATCTCTGAAACCAGTAGGGCTAGAGTCACCAAACTTCACAGGATTGTTTACAAGCATGAGTTGTTTTGCTCTTAGGTTTTTTGAATTATCTCCCCTGTTAACTTTGGAGTTACTGCCCCTGATGACTTAAAATAAGACAAACTTTACTTAGTGTCGTGCATATCTCTGAAACCACTAGGGCTAGAGTCACCAAACTTCACAGGAATGTTGACCAGCATGAGTTGTTGTACAACTTGGGTTTTTGAATTGTCTTCCCTTGATAACTTTGGAGTTATTGCCCCTGATATGATTACATTAAATTAGAGAATTTTTTTGTCATGCATATCTTTAAAACCACTAGGGCTAGAGTCACCAAACTTCACAGGAATGTTCACCAGCATGAGCTGTTGTGCACCTGGGTTTTTTTAATTGTCTCCCCCTGATTATTCTTGAGTTACTGCCCCTGATATGTTAACTTAAAATTGGAGAAACTTTGTGCTGCACGTATCTCTGAAACCAGTAGGGCTAGAATCACCAAACTTCACAGGAATTTTCACCAGCATGAGTTGTTGTGCATCTGGGGTTTTTTTAATTGTCTCCCCTGATAACTTTAGAGTTACTGCCCCTTATGACTTAAATAAGAGAAACTTTACTTTTGTGTCACATGTATCTGAAACCACAAGTACTAGAGTCACCAAACTTTACAATAATGTTGACTAGCATGTGTTATTGTGTATCTTGGGCTTTTGAATTGCCTCCCTCTGACAATGTTGGAGTTATTGCCCCTGATGACTTAAACATTAGACCCTGATTAGTTTGAAGTTACAGACATTACACTTGTGTATTGGAAAGGGGTTGGGAGGGGGAGACATCTGTTTTTGTGACAAAAACAAACCTCTAGTTTCTATTGTTATTACATATTCACTGTAAGTACTGAAGAGATAAGTTTGAAACTTGTCGAGGAGATTCCCTTTGAGGTTTTATTGCAGTTTCATTTTAGCTCACCTGGCACGTATTGCCAAGGTGAGCTATTTTCTTTTTAGTGAAATTGGATCGCTACATGGTTGGCAGACAGCCTTCTTTGATTTTGATAGTAAAAGTTAATGATATTTCTCAGAAAGGGATCTTGAGGTGTTGTGCATTTTGTATTTTCAGAGAGAAAGTAATTCAACATTTCTGCTAATTGCCATCTTGGATTTTGATTGGATCCATTGATCCCATTTACAGAACACAATTATGCTTTTTTAGCTCACCTATAAAAGCATTTGGATAAGCAGATAATTGATAGAGTATAATGCGAATCACATATAAAAAGATAATTAGCATCATGTTAATTAAGCACTACATATTTAGCTTGGCTGTTTTCAAAGAAACTAGGTTGACGGCATCGTAGTACATGTAGGTGTCATCGTCGTCGGGTGCAAAAACTTCAATTTAGCTGATTACTCAAAAAGTATGAGAGGTATCAACATGAACAGTCAAACTTTATAGGTGGGTAGATCTCATTATTAAGGAGAAGGCCCCTACATAAGAACTCTAACTCTTGATTTTTTTTAATAATGGCTCTTTATTTCCTTGAAAAAAAATTAGCATATTACTCATACAGTATAAGAGGTATCATGAAACTTCATAAGTAGGTAGATCTCCTTGAGGAGAATGTCCCTAAATTTTTTTGAATTATTGTCCTTTTAAAAAACAATAACACCGTCAATTTATCTGATTGCTCAAAATGTATAAGTGGTATCAATATGAAACGTGGGTAGATCTCATTGAGAAGTGCATGCAGTGGATAAGCATCAAGTTAGACGAGCATTGGTACCACACATGGTTCTTTTTATGTGATAAATAACCATAACTAAATAGTACAACAAACTCCTTTTTAGCTTGACTATTCGAAGAATAGTGGAGCTATCCTACTCGCCCCCGCAACTGCGTCTGCATCACACCTTGGTTAAGGTTTTTGTTAAAGTCCACTTTTTGCCTCTAACCTTTGGAATAAAGCTTTGAAACTTGGAACACTTGTTAACCATCACAAACTTAGAACTTTTGGTTAAGGTTTTTGTTAAAGTCCACCTATTTACATAACCCTTTGAGATAAAGCTTTCAGTGTTTAGGCCAGGCCGCGCCCCTGCGTCATTGACGCAGAATAATTAAAAATGGCGCATGATAAAAAGTTCCGTGGGTCATTTTGGCGCATCGTATTCCGTCCCGAAAAATTGCCGAAAATCCGTCTCTCGGTCCGTGTTTTAGCCTATTATTCACTGCCTGCATCATTTTCTGTACCCCAGACGCATGATTTATAGCGTTCTCTTTTACAATACAGCGCCTGTATGATTAACAAATCGGATTATGTTATTCCGTGCACTGCAGTGAATCGAAACTAGATTTTCTACTCTGAATCGTCGTAACTTGAAAATGTCTGCTGAAAAACAGCAAAAGTTATTCCCCTTTTTCATATTAACAATTAGTTTTTGTGTCAGCTGCGAGCAGGTGACACGCATGTTCCTTCGAACATTCTTGTTAACTTAGAACTTTTGGTTAAGGTTTTTTGTTAAATTTCACTTATTTACATAACCCTTTGAGATAAAGCTTTGAAACTTGCAACACTTGTTCACCATCACATGCTTCGTCTTTCAAGCATTTTAACAGAAATTATTGCCCTTTATTTCTTAAGTTTTTCTCTTTCATCAAAGAGTTCAAAGAGATCCTACATCCTGAATACTAGTAAAGATATTTTACTGAGACTGATTACTTGCTTCTAGTATCATTGGACACTATTGCAGTCCACTATCAAGCATTTTTACACTTACAATTCTGAGAATAGTCGAGCACGCTGCCCTGTGACAGCTCTTGTTTACTCCAGCAGGACAAGTTGAAATCTGTTGTTTTACCTTCTGTAAGCAGATGTAACTCTTAGGAATCATTCTTCCACAGTCTCTATCAAGATTGTTTGAATTACGCCCCTGCCATAAATGACCCCACCCCAGCGCTCAGTTTTAAAGAGAGTTATATAGCGAAATCTTCAAACATCTACTTTGAAACTAATATGACCAGAGCTTTGATACTTATGGCAATTAAAAATATGTATGGCAATTTTCTAGAAGTTTTTCTCCAATATTGTTGAAATTGTTCTAGTTTGTTGCATATTTAGGTCAGTTCTAAGCTTAATATCTATGTCCCTTAAGGTATTGCTTTCATATTTGGTATACATATGTTTATGGACAAGACCTTTCAATGCACTCACAAATTTAGAGCTTAGTGACCTTGACCTTAGGGTTTGCATTTAAGTTTTCGAAATATGCGTTTAGGTTCGAAAAATACTTGCTAGTTTCATATTCCTTGATGTATTGCTTCATATATGGTGTGCATGTGTATATGGACAAGAGTCGTAATACCTTTCAGTATATGCAGAAATTTTGCCCCCTGTGACCTTTCAATTGACCTCAGTCTCTGCTTTTAAGTTTCAATATGTGGCGCCAACATGCTTTGTGGTCTTTTGGACAACTCTTGTTGGGTTGTCAGTGTATCTGCCCTCAACTTTAACCTTGGCCATAACTTGGAACTACAAGTGATAGAGACTTAATATTTGACATGTGTACCCAACTCAAGAAGCCCTTCGAGCTCAGTACAACTTGGGTTATGTGAGACAAAGCTATTTAGAGGTCAAATAGGCTAAATTTAACCTTGGCTATAACTTTGAAACTACATGTGATAGAGACTTCATATTTAACATGTTTACACCACTCTGTTTTTGTCAGACAGTCGAGGTCATTTTGAGATCATAGTCACATCAGGGGGCATAGTGTTTCACAAATACATGTGTTCTGAGGAACACCCTTCTAGTGTTGAAATTGTTTCATTCGGTTACGTATCTAGGTAACAGGAGCTGAAAATAGTGTGGGTTTTTTTTCAATGATAACTTAAAAAAATCTCTCCTGTCTAAATGATTACTGAAAAAAGTCTCTTGTCTGAAACCAGAGTGCATAGAGCTTAGGTATTTGGCATAAAGCACAATCTGCAGCTCTTCATTCAAGATTGAACAAATTATGTCCCTTTAAGAGCTTTTCCAATTGAGCGAATTAGGGCTGCATGTCCCTCGTGTTTGACTATTAACTCATCTATAGCAGGTTGCTATTTCACTGTGTTCTGTTCTGTTACAAATTTTGAAATTCTTAACCCCTGCATGTACAAGACCAAAGTTTGATTATGTTACAATGAATATTATTGTTCTTAAACTTTATTGCATTCACATTACTGTTTCATAGGCTGATTATGAAGTCGTAGGTGAAGAATCGTCTGGCAAATTTCATTATGGTCCACGTATGTCAAGAACCTCTGATGAACAACTTTTCTCAGGCTACCAATTTATACTTCATGGATTCACAAATAATGGGAATATGACACTTGGTGAGCGGTTTTTTTTAAAATTTAATGTGGTGTAGTTTTATGCTGAAGATTAAAATTCTAAATCTAGTGTGTGCAAATATTCTTTGGAAGAACAGGTAATTCAGGTGCTACCAAATGATGTTTTTCGCAGGAACAAACCCTTCTTATACAGGAGGGAATATTTCTAAGAAAGGAAACAAATATCAGATATCTGATGTAGAATAATACAGCTAGGTCTGGATGTCCAATATCTTAGGGATACAAAGTATGCTATAAAATGTCACAAAATGTCTGTCCAGATGTCTGTTGAAGTTTTCACTTTTTAGCTCGACTATTCGAAGAATAGTGGAGCTATCCTACACGCCCCCGCATCCATGTCACTCCTTGGTTAAGGTTTTTGTTAAAGTCCACTTTTTGCCTTTGGAATAAAGCTTTGAAACTTTGAACACTTGTTCACCACCACAAGCTCCATCTGTAGACAATGGTACATAACTCTGTCAAGCATTTTGACAGAATTATGGCCCTTTTTAACTTAGAATTTTTGGTCAAGGTTTCTGTTAAAGTCCACTTTTTTTGGCCGGATTGCTCGCAATCCAGGGTTATAGATTGGCGAATGCCGTCCGTCTGTCCTGTTGACCTTTTTATTCCAAGCATTTTTACACTAACAATTCTGAGAATAGTTGAGCGCGCTGTCCTGTGACAGCTTTTGTTCTTATTTTCAATCATCCATCTTGTGTCCACTCCTTCATAAAACGACATCTACTCATAAAGTACTGATTGGATTTTTACCAAACTTAGCAGGAATGATCCTTGGGTCAACCTGTACCAAAGTTATTCAAAGAATGTGATTCCATGCAGAATTGTGGTTGCCATGGCAATCAATGTAAAAAAAAGTGAAAACTGAAAAGACCTTGTCAAAAACAGGGTTCCCACGGACAGGGAAAAGTCAGGGAAAAAAGAATTTTTTTCAAGGTCAGGGAAAAGTCAGGGAATTTTTAAATTGGTCAGGGAAATTTGAAATTTGGCAAAAGTCAGGGAAAATTCAGGGAATTTTGGAACCAAAGGATGAGGGCTGAGGAAATATGTCAAAAAGGAGATAGAATGAAAATAAAATGCTAAGGCAGTTTCTTCAATTTTGACTAAACCAAACATCTTTCCAAACATCTTTATACATAAATACTTGAATGGCTCTGATCTAATATTTTGGCCATTAAGGGCCTTTTTCAAATATTATCATGTCAAAATACATATCACATTTTTATGCCTCCATTGACGATAGTCGGGGCATATTGTTTTTGCCGTCTGTTTGTTTGTTTGTCAGCAACTTTAACATTGGTCATAACTTTTGAGCCAGTATAGATAGAGACTTGATATTTGGCATGCTTGTTTATCTCACGAGGCTGCACATTTTGAGGGGTGACATGTCAAGGTCAAGGTCATCCTTCAAGGTCAGAGGTCAAATATATGAGGAGGCATAGTGTTTCACAAACACATCTTGTTGTTACATGCATTCAGCCATAAAATCAAAGAGAACATATTTATGCATCTTTGATTAGCTTTGTATATTTCACATCCAAATTTTATAGTACAGTATAACGGCGTTATTTCGACTCACGTTTTTCCGAGATACCCTCTTATTCCGAGGGAATGTTGAGGTCCAGGCTCAAATTCTATCAAATCTAATTGAAAATACCTGCATTAATCCGAATAGCGATAATCCGAAAATTCGAGCATGTGTGCTGGTCCCGCGGATCATTCTGGTTCCTTTTATTGACTGTTTATTTCGAGCACGGTGTTTTCCCACCTCCGAGGTAATTATTCACACCTTCTCGATACGTTGTCGTGACCTTTTGAAAGATCCGGTCTATGGGACATTAGATCTTCCAAATGTGTGAATAACACATTCATTGAATGCAGACTTTACTTTGGTGTAAATAATGATGAGAATTTAGTAGACTGAAGTCTTAATAAACAAAGAGTCACAATCATAATTCACGGAACCATGAGTTTGCATACGTTCACAAACGTGTTGTGATTTTTCGGTACCGCTGAAAGGATGCTATATAACGTCTTTCTGCTTTAAATTTAGAAATAGTGCAGTGCTTTTCGTGTAGTGCTTTGAAATTCGCAATATTTTTGTTAATTTTAGACAGTCTCGTTCATGCAGACTCTTGCTACGAGAGATGAACGAGAATAACTATGTCAGACGAAAAAAGCCGAGTGTTCCGATTATTAATTAATTTGGTCACTCGCCCTGATTTTCCTTACTACGAAATAGCACGGGAACGAAACGAAAATGTTTGTTTGTGCACCAACTCAGCACCAACAACTAAATGGAAAATATGCAAAATAAACGACATAACGCTATATGCCACGACTGTTCAAGGGATATGTCTAAATGGTTTGAAACAAGTTTTGAGTTTATATTGTGAAGGGTCCGTTGAACGGACCAATACAAATTATACTGTTCAAAACTTCGGTCGCCGATGTAAATGGTGTTTTCTGTTATCACGTATATAAGGAAAGAATCGATGAATTATATACGCATTGAAGTTTATGATAGTGTTAAAAAGTTTACTGTGAAGAAATATGCTTCCTCTTGTCGTCAAACAATACTCTTGGAAATGACACAAAATGCTAGAGATCGGTTATTTCGAGCATTGCGATAATCCGAGGTTTTTACTGATTCCAGACGGTGCTCGAAATATCGCCAATATACTGTATATCTGTCATGAAGTCTGTTAAAACAAAATCATTGGAGAATTCTGGCACCTCTGCAAGACTCCAGCATCCATTTTGACAGCAGTGCTAGAATAGGACAGCAATGCTAGATACTTGACATTCTACTGTAGTGTCTTCACTTGTTAGGACAGGCTGGGCAGCGGTGCTAGATATTCAATATTCTACTGTACTGTGTTCACTTGTAAGGGCAGCAACATTTGGTCTGCTATTATGAAAACAGTAAAAATGTAGACCCATTTCTGGCATCTACATAGACCCATTAAAAGGACCTATTTTTCCCAATTTGGGAAAAACATCCCAAGTGATGCAAAATTTTGATTAAATTGCAAAACAAGAGGGCCTGAAAGGCCCTGATATCGCTCAACAGAAAATCAGAGGAGAATATTTTCAAAGTTTTCACCATGTGTTTCTATAGAAAACTAGCCAGCCCTGGGGCGGGGCCAATTTTGACCCCATTTTAATAGCATGCTGTATCAGTGTCTTACACACTGTATGACATACTATTTAAAATTCAGGTTACACAGAAAAACTGAAAGATTAACCATTTCTACCATAGTTTCACATTTTATCACCTTTGCATGAGGCAGCTCCTGCAGGAGCTGCCTGATTGCAGGAGCTGCCTGATCAGGGTCTACTCTGTTTGCTTAGGAAAATATCATAAATCGGAGTTTTTACTGTAGTCTCCTGCCAAAATATTTCTTAACTTTGCTTTAAAAAAATAAAATGTTACTTAATTATATATTCATAGTAGATGGAGTCTCTAATAAAAAATCATGGAGGAAAGGGTTAAGAAAGGTAGAAAAGATTCAAGAGACTTTATACTTTGGGTGCATATTAGGACATGTTTGGCATCCTGCATGTAACATTCAATATTGAGCAATTAAAAATGAAAAAGTCAAAAACATTTGTTTTAAAATGATCAAAACACTACTGCTGTATATATAGTTGTCATAAAGAGAGAGGTGGTAAGAATTGGCTGATGGGGTGGACAGAGGCCAACATTTATTGATCATGCTCATAGATGACCAATTAAACTTAATCTGTTAACATGGGGTCAGGGAAAATTGAAATTCGGACAGGGAAAAGTCAGTGAAAAGTCAGGGAATTTTATTTTTTCTGTTTTGTGGGAACCCTGAAAAATCGTAAGGCCTAAGGCTGTTCTAGGACTGTTCAAATTTTGCCCATAGGGTTAAAATCGGCTCCGCCTCAGGGATCACAAGTTTTACAAAAGATTATATAGAAAAAAAAAACTTTAAAATTCTTCTGAAACCGAAAGGTTTATAGCTGTGATATTTGGTATGTAGCATCATCTAGTGAACCTTTACAAGTATTGTTCAATTGTTGCTCCTAGGATCAAAATTGGCCTTGCCCCGTGGTCACACGTTTTACATAGGATTATATAGTAAAAACTTCAAACATTTTCTTCTCCAGTAAAAATATCAAAAGTCTCCTTCTCCAAAACCAGAAGGCTTACAATATTTGTTTTCTGAAACCTCTTGCCCATAGATGACAGAAACAGACTTCAACAACCAAACCAAACCTCTTGTTCAATTTAAATATTTACCTTGATACCAGTTTAGTGATTCAGGGTCATCATGGTCCTCTTGTTTGGCTATAACTCCTGTTCTACTGATGCTTTTCAGATGAAATGTCATTTATGGAAAGTAGTTGATGAATGGAAGTATCATGCACAAGGTTCATAACTCTTGCATCAATACTGTGAGAGTTATCCCACTTTTCCACATTTTCTTTTCCTTCCGGCAGATAACTTCAGTTATACATGTACTTAAGCTTTTGAGATGAAATTTCATTAATGGAAAAAATTGGTGATTGAAGTAGCATGATAACTCTTCCTTCATTACTGTGAGAGTAATTCCCATTTTTCAATTTGGAAAGGACTTGCTTTTTGCAGGCAAGACATGTGTTAAGAGGAACATCCTTCTAGTTATACCATTTCATTGATGCTTTGCAGCTGGTGTATCTGACCTAATAATAGCATGTGGGGGAAAGATTCTAGAAAAGGAGGAGCTTTCACAAACACACTTTGTTTCATCAAATACCTTGGTGATCCTACAAGAGGATGTTGATGCCGTCATTATGGAGGGTCAGTAGTTGTTGTTTCTATAAATGGCGTTTTTTTCCTCAATAGCCTATTACTGCTATAGTAACAAACATAGCAGAACTATTGAAGATGGCAGTTAAAACTTTATTTTTTGCTCACCTGAGCCAAAGGCTCAAGGTGAGCTATTGTGATCGCTCACCATCCGTCTGTCCATCCATTCACATTTTACTTCAAACGACATCTCCTCTGAAACTAATGGATGGAATCTGATGAAATTTACCATGGATGTTCTTTGGATGGTTTTCTACCATGTATTGCTATGTCAACTTAAGCGAAAAGCTTAAAAAATATTCTTTGTCAGACACCATATGGCCCAGAGTTTAGATATTTGGTGTGTAATATCATCTGGTGGGCCTTTAATAAGTATGTCAAAATCATAGCCCTGGGGTCAAAATTGGCCCCGCCCTGGGGGGCACTAGTTTTGCATAGAAAACACTTTAAAGATCTTCTCCACATGTCTCAGAGCTTAGATATTTGGTGTATAGATATACCATTTATATATTTGTAAGACTCAAATCGAGGGCCAATTCAAAATTATGGGCCGATCCAGAATCGGGAGCCGTTTGCTCCCAAATCGTGGGCTGATTTATAACCCACAAAAACATATCCTACCTGACAAAATATACAGATTACAAATTTGATATAAATCTAAGTGCCCACGGCAAAGTAATGGCATTCCAAGCTCATTAAAAACTGCAAATAGATCTAAAATTTAACAAATATTGATCTATATAGACTGGCGGAGTTAAAGAAAATAAATGATGGTGACGCGAAATGATACGTCAAAACGGACGACGTGTTGCGTAAATGATGTCATATTTTTTTATCCGTAGAGGTCAGAGTGATCCGGTTTGAGTCTTACATATTTAAAAATGTTGTAAATATGGTAGTCCTGAGGTCAAAATTGGCCCCACTTTTTGAGGAAATTCCTTTTTAGCTGGACTATTCGAAGAATAGTGGAGCTATCCTACTCCCCTCGGCGTCCGCGTCGGTGTCCGCGTCACACCTTGGTTAAGGTTTTTGTTAAAGTCCACTTTTTGCCTTTAACCTTTTGAATATAAAGCTTTGAAACTTGAAACACATGTTCACCACCACAAGCCTAATCTGTAGAAAAGAGTACATAACTCTGGCAAGCATTTTGACAATAATGGCTCTTTTTATGTTAGAAGTTTTGGTTAAGGTTTTTGTTAAAGTCCACTTATTTACAACCCTTTGAAACTTTGAACACTTGTTCACAATCAGATCCTACATCCTGAATACTGTTAAAAGATATTTTACTGAGACTTTGATTACTTGCTTATATAGTATCATTGGAAACTATTTTAGTCCACTATCAAGCATTTTTACACTAACAATTCTGAGAATAGTCGAGCGTGCTGTCCTGTGACAGCTCTTGTTTATAGACATTTTCACATTGAAAACTACTACGTTTCATTGTAGCACATTAGAAAAAACACTGTACTGAGAGTGGCTGGGAGATATGTTACATAATATAGTCTCCCCAGGTCTTCCACAGTGAAACCAGCCTTATTATTACACTTATGTCATCTGCTTCAGAATTGTTATCTGCTTGCATTTCTCAAAAATAAGTTTTAGGCATGGACAAATTGCCACAAGTTTCAAACAGTTTGGATCTTGATCAGATAAAAATTATTTGGCACCTAAATTAGAGCCTTATAATCCGTGTATCTATTGTGAAGTTCAGCTTAATACAAGTTGAACTGTACATACTATTAGAAGAATGCACCCTCTCATTACACTTATGTCATCTGCTTCAGAATTGTTATCTGTTTGAATTTCTCAAAAATAAGTTTTAGACATTTTAGCCTTAGAAAAATTGCCACAAGTTTCAAACAGTTTGGATCTTGATCAAATAAAAATTATTTTTCACCCGATGATTAGATCAGAATATAAACTGTACTAATTTCATTCCTTGTCAACAAAGACAGGGTTAACACTCAGTTTAAAACTGATAGAAATGTTGTCTGCTAAAAAATTAACACTGTGCTTTATATCGATATACTCAGGTGAGCGATATTGAGGGCCATGGCCTTCTTGTTATTATTCTGAACACGTTATGCTCAATGCATTATTCTAATCAGTTGTAATCTTTACTGGACAATAATATAATGCATGGATTTATTAATTTCCACTGATAACGGTGACCAAGAAGCAAAAGTGAGAAAGTGTGATTATGGATTCACCTTTGACATTGAACTGATGACCTCAGCAAACGCGAATTAGATTCAACATTAAATTATTTTCCGTTATTTCTGGTACTCAAAACATACAAGATGTATACCATCCAAACTCGTGATACAGATATATATCAAGTCTGAATAAATATAATTATGGGCAAAGTGGAGACAGGCAAGACAGTTAATTTCACGGTATTTTTTGTTGTAAATTGCAGGGTGTTTTGAAGAGTACAAAACAGTTTGTTGGGAATGGATTGTGGATTGCATAACAAAGTACCAGGTTTTGGATACCAAAGAATATATGAATGGGAAAAGCAGTAAGTAATATTGTTCCTTATAGACTGAATCATTATGTCTTCCCCATTTATGGGGAGATATATTGTTTTTGCCAGAGTTGTCTGTCTGTCCGTCCGTCCGTCTGTCCGTCACAAACTTGTGTCGCACGTATCTCTGAAACCAGTTGGGCTAGAGTCACCAAACTTCACAGGAATGTTCACTAGCACCTGGGGTTTTTGAATTATCTCCCCCTGATAATTTTGGAGTTATTGCCCCTGATGACTTAAAATTAGAAAAACTTTGTCGCGCGTATCTCTGAAACCACTAGTACTAGAGTCACCAAACTTCACAGGAATGTTCACCAGCATGAGTTGTTGTGCACCTATGGTTTTTATACGCCCGTTTGAAAAAACGGGACGTATTATGGAATAGCGTTGTCTGTCCGTCTGTAACATCTCTAACTCAAGTTCCGCTAGGTGGATCCTTCTCAAATTTTAACACAATGTTTATCTAGACATTCTACAGTTGCCTGCCAAGTCCCGGTTTGTTTATCCAAGGTCACACAATTGGACTTAGAATTTTCGTTTAGCAAAAAATTTAACCGGTCTGTCTGTCTGTAACATCTCTAACTCAAGTTCCGCTTGGTGGATCCTTCCCAAATTTAATCATAATGTTTATCTAGACATGCAACAGTAGTCTGCCAAGTCTCGGCTCGTTTATTCAAGGTTAAGGTTGCTTAATTGGACTTAGAATTTGCGTTTAGCATTTGCGTTAAGCAAATATGTTAACCTCAATTTATGTGGAACAAGTCCACTTATCTACATAACACTTTGAGATAAAGCTTTGAAACTTGGAACACTTGTTCACCGTCACAACCTTCACCTGTAGGCAAGAGTAAATAACTCTGTCAAGCATTTTGACTGAATTATGCCCCTTTTTAACTTAGAATTTTTGGTTAAGGCTTTGTTAAAGTCCATTTATTTACATAACACTTTGAGATAAAGCTTTGAAACTTGGAACACTTGTTCACCGTCACAATCTTCTCCTGTAGGCAAGAGTAAATAACTCTGTCAAGCATTTTGACCGAATTATGCCCCTTTTTAACCTAGAATTTTTGGTTAAGGCTTTGTTAAAGTCCATTTTTTTAGATAACCCTTTGAGATAAAGGTTTTAAACTTGAAACACTTGTTCACCGTCACAACCTTCACCTGTAGGCAAGAGAAAATAACTCTGTCAAGCATTTTGACCGAATTATACCCCTTTTTAACTTAGAATTTTTTGTTACGGTTTTGGTTAAAGTCCACTTATTTACATAACCCTTTGAGATAAAGCTTTTAAACTTGGAGCACTTGTTCACCATCACAAGTTTCATATGTAGGCAAGAGTACATAACTCTGTCTAACATTTTGACATGATTATGGCGCTTTTTAGCTTGGAATTTTTGGTTAAGGTTTTGGTTAAAATCCACTTATTAACATAACCCTTTCAAATAAAGCTTTTAAACTTGAAACATTTGTTCACCATCAGAAGCTTCATCTGTAGGCAAGAGTAAATACAATGCAACTCTGTCAAGCATTGAGACACAATTATGGCACTTTTCAATTTAGAATTTTTGGTTAAAGTTTTTTGTTAAAGTATGCCTATTTACAACCTTGAAACTTGGTCGCAAAATTGGGCTTAGAATTTGAGTTCAGCAAATACGTTAACCCCAGTTAATGTTGAACAAGACCCCGATGGGCGTATATTGTGTCCACTGGCACTCTTGTTGAATTGTCTCCCCCTGATAATTATTGAGTTATTGCCCCTGATATGAATACTTAAATTTATACAAACTTTCTGTTGCGCGTATCTCTGAAACCAGTAGGGCTAGAGTCACCAAACTTCACAGGATTGTTCACAAGCATGAGTTGTTTTGCTCTTGTTTTTTTTAATGGTCTCCCCCTGTTAATTTTGGAGTTACCTCCCCTGATGACTTAAAATTAGACAAACTTTACTTAGTGTTGTGCATATGTCTGAAACCACTAGGGCTAGAGTCACCAAACTTCACAGGAATGTCGACCAGCATGAGTAGTTGTACAACTGGGATTTTTGAATTGTCTCCCCTTGATAACTTTGGAGTTATTGCCCCTGATATGATTACTTAAAATTAGAGAAACCTTGTGTCATGCATATCTTTAAAACCACTAGGGCTAGAGTCACCAAACTTCACAGGAATGTTCACCAGCATGAGTTGTTGTGCATCTGGTAATTCTTGAGTTACTGCCCCTGATATGTTAACTTAAAATTAGAGAAACTTTGTGCTGCACATATCTCTGAAACCAGTAGGGCTAGAGTCACCAAACTTCACAGGAATGTTCAACAGCATGAGTTGTTGTGCATCTGGGTTTTTTGAATTGTCTCCCCCTGATAACCCCTGAGTTACTGCCCTTTATGACTTAAATAAGAGAAACTTTACTTTGTGTCACATGTATCTCTGAAACCACTAGTACTAGAGTCACCAAACTTCACAAGAATGTTGACTAGCATGTGTTTTTGTGCACCCGAGGCTTTTAAATTGTCTCCCCCTTACACTTGTGTATTGGAAAGAGGATTGGAGGGGGAGACATCTGTTTTTGTGACAAAAACAAACCTCTAGTTAGTTATCTCTCCCCCATTTATAGGGAGACATACTGTTTTTGCCAGAGTTGTCTGTCTGTCCGTACACCCGTCTGTACATCCGTCTGTCTGTCCGTCACAAACTTGTGTCACGCATATCTCTGGAATCAGTTGGGCTAGAGTCACCAAACTTCACAGGAATGTTCACCAGCATGCGTTGTTGTGCACCTGGGTTTTTGAATTGTCTCCCCCTGATAATGACTTAAAATTAGAAAAACTTTGTGTCATGCTTATCTCTGAAACTGCTAGTACTAGAGTCACCAAACTTCACAGGAATGTTCACCAGCATGAGTTGTGCACCTATGCACCGATGTTTTTTGAATTGTCTCCCCTGATAATTGTTGAGTTATTGCCCCTGATATGAACACTTAAATTTATAAATTTATACAAACTTTGTGTCACGCATATCTCTGAAACCAGTAGGGCTACAGTCACCAAACTTCACAGGATTGTTCACTAGCATAAGTTGTTTTGCTGTTTTTTGTTTTTTTAATTCTCTCCCCTTGATAACTTTGGAGTTACTTCCCCTGATGACTTAAAGTTAGGCAAACTTTACTTAGTGTCGTGCATATCTCTAAAACCACTAGGGCTAGAGTCACCAAACTTCACAGGAATGTTGACCAGCATGAGTTGTTGTGCACTTGGGATTTTTGAATTGTCTCCCCTTGATAACTTTGGAGTTATTGCCCCCGATATGATAACTTAAAATTAGAGAAACTTTGTGCTGCACGTATCTCTAAAATCAGTAGGGCTCTCCCCTGATGACTTTGGAGTTACTGCCCCTTATGACTTAAAAATAATAGAAACTTTACTTTGTGCTGTGTGTATCTCTGAAACCACTAGTACTAGAGTCACTAAACTTCACAGGAATGTTGACCAGCATATATTGTTGTGTACCCGGGGTTTTTGAATTGTCTCCCCCTGATAATGTTGGAGTTATTGCCCCGATGACTTAAAATTAGACCCTGATAAGTTCTTCATAAGTTAGACATTACACCTGCATATTGGAAAGAGGATGGGAGGGGAAGACATCTATTTTTTGTGACAAAAACAAACCTCTAGTTAAACAAGTTAACAAGACTTTCAGAAACTGTAAACATTATTATTTTGCGTGTATGAAGTGGGATTCAGGTAGCACAGAGTATTATCATTAATGTGTGTATGAAGTGGGATTCAGGTTGCACAGAGTACTATCATTAATGTATGAATGGAGTGGGATTTAGGTAGCACAGAGTATTATCATTAATGTGTGTATGAAGTGGGATTCAGGTAGCACAGAGTATTATCATTAATGTGTGTACAAAGTGGGATTCAGGTAGCACAGAGTATTATCATTAATGTGTGTACAAAGTGGGATTCAGGTAGCACAGAGTATTATCATTAATGTGTGTATGGAGTGGGATTCAGGTAGCACAGAGTATTATCATTAATGTGTGTATGAAGTCGGATTCAGGTAGCACAGAGTATTGTCATTAATGTGTGTATGAAGTGGGATTCAGGTAGCACAGAGTAATATCATTAATGTGTGTATGGAGTGGGATTCAGATAGCACAGAGTATTATCATTAATGTGTGTATGAAGTCGGATTCAGGTAGCACAGAGTATTGTCATTAATGTGTGTATGAAGTGGGATTCAGGTAGCACAGAGTATTATCATTAATGTGTGTATGAAGTGGGATTCAGGTAGCACAGAGTATTATCAATAATGTGTGAATGGAGTGGGATTCAGATGGCACAGAGTATTGTCATTAATGTGTGTATGAAGTGGGATTCAGGTAGCACAGAGTATTATCATTAATATGTGTATGAAGTGGGATTCAGGTAACACAGAGTATTATCATTAATGTGTGTATGGAGTGGGATTCAGGTAGCACAGAGTATTATTATTAATGTGTGTATGAAGTGGGATTCAGGTAGCACAGAGTATTATCATTAATGTGTGTATGTAGTGGGATTCAGGTAGCACAGAGTATTATTATTAATGTGTGTATGAAGTGGGATTCAGGTAGCACAGAGTATTATCATTAATGTGTGTATGGAGTGGGATTCAGGTAGCACAGAGTATTATCATTAATGTGTGTATGAAGTCGGATTCAGGTAGCACAGAGTATTGTCATTAATGTGTGTATGAAGTGGGATTCAGGTAGCACAGAGTATTATTATTAATGTGTGTATGGAGTGGGATTCAGATAGCACAGAGTATTATCATTAATGTGTGTATGAAGTCGGATTCAGGTAGCACAGAGTATTGTCATTAATGTGTGTATGAAGTGGGATTCAGGTAGCACAGAGTATTATCATTAATGTGTGTATGAAGTGGGATTCAGGTAGCACAGAGTATTATCAATAATGTGTGAATGGAGTGGGATTCAGATGGCACAGAGTATTGTCATTAATGTGTGTATGAAGTGGGATTCAGGTAGCACAGAGTATTATCATTAATATGTGTATGAAGTCGGATTCAGGTAACACAGAGTATTATCATTAATGTGTGTATGGAGTGGGATTCAGGTAGCACAGAGTATTATTATTAATGTGTGTATGGAGTGGGATTCAGGTAGCACAGAGTATTATCATTAATGTGTGTATGTAGTGGGATTCAGGTAGCACAGAGTATTATTATTAATGTGTGTATGAAGTGGGATTCAGGTAGCACAGAGTATTGTCATTAATGTGTGTATGAAGTGGGATTCAGGTAGCACAGAGTATTATCATTAATGTGTGTATGAAGTGGGATTCAGGTAGCACAGAGTATTATAATTAATGTGTGTATGAAGTAGGATTCAGGTAGCACAGAGTATTATCATTAATGTGTGTATGAAGTGGGATTCAGGTAGCACAGAGTATTATAAATAATGTGTGTATGAAGTGGGATTCAGGTAGCACAGAGTATTATCAATAATGTGTGTATGAAGTGGGATTCAGGTAGCACAGAGTATTATCATTAATGTGTGTATGAAGTGGGATTCAGAGTTAACCTTTGACCTGACATGTGCTATTACTTTAAGAGCTTTACTTATTTTACAATGTAACTTCCATGTTTTCAGTTGAAGACCAAGATTACGTTCCAGAAGAAAGTTTTGCAGAAGCCTTGTTGGAATGCAATACGGGTGACGATTTCAGTTCAAAAGGTATAACTTAAGGGAGAAGAGGGCAGGGCATTCATATCTTAGGCATATTTCTAGTTTGTAAGGATTATGATCTGAAATGCTGTAATATAATATAGAACTATCATTTGTTCTTTTATTATGTCTCCCCCCATATTTATATGGGGGAGACATATTGTTTTCGTGAGAGTTGTCTGTCTGTCCGTCCGTCTGTCCGTCTGTCTGTCACACTTTTTGTCCGGACGATAACTTCAATATGCCTGATGCCAGTTGATTGAAACTTCATATATGGAAAGAGCATAATGAGAGGAAGTGTCATGCACAAGGTCCATAACTCTGGCTTCACTAATATTGGAGTTATTGCCCTTTGTAAAAAAAAACCACACTTTTTTGTCCGGACGATAACTCCTATATGGCTCATGCCATTGGATTGAAACTTCATATATGGAAAGATCATGATGAGAGGAAGTGTCATGCACAAGGTCCATAACTCTGGCTTTACTAATATTGGAGTTATTGCCCTTTGTAAAAAATATCATAATTTTTTGTCTGGACAATAACTTCAATATGCCTGATGCCATTGGATTGAAACTTCATATATGGAAAGAGCATGATGAGAGGAAGTGTCATGCACAAGGCCATAACTCTGGCTTCACTAATATTGGAGTTATTGCCCTTTGTAAAAAATATCATAATCTTTTGTCCGGACAATAACTTCAATATGCCTGATGCCATTGGATTGAAACTTCATATATGGAAAGATCATAAGGAGAGGAAGTGTCATGCAGAAGGTACATAACTCTGGCTTCACTAATATAGGAGGATTTATTGCCCTTTGTAAAAAAATCACACTTTTTTGTCTGGACGATAACTTCTATAAGGCTCATGCCATTGGATTGAAACTTCATGTATGGAAAGATCATAACGAGAGGAAGTGTCATGCACAAGGTCCATAACTCTGGCTTCACTAATATTGGAGTTATTGCCCTTTGTAAAAAAAAATCACACTTTTTTGTCCGGACGATAACTTCTATATGGCGCATGCCATTGGATTGAAACTTCATATATGGAAAGATCATAATGAGAGGAAGTGTCATGCACAAGGTCCATAACTCTGGCTTCACTAATATTGGAGTTATTGCCCTTTGTAAAAACAATCACAATTTTTTGTCCAGATGATTACTCCTACGTGACACATGCCATTGGAGTGACACTTTGTACATGGAACGATCATAATAAGAGAAAGTGTCATGCATAAGATCCTTAACTGGAGCTTCAATAAATTTAGAGTTATTGCCCCTTGTACATTTGTTTAATTCTTTCTTGTCCGGACGATAACTCCTACATGGCTCTTGCCGTCGTATTGAAACTTCATACATGGAAAGAGCATGATGAGAGAAAGTGTCATGAACAAGGGCCATAATTCTGGCTTCAATACTTTCGGAGTTATTGCCCTTTGTTACAATATTTGGCCGATCAATAACTCCTGTTCGACTGATGCTATTGGAATGACATTTTATTTTTGGAAAGAGCATGATGAAAGTAAGTGTCATGCACAAGGGCCATAAATCTGGTATCAGTATTTTTGGAGTTATTAGCTGTTATCATTTTCTTCTTGAAAAATGTAGTGTGGAAAACGCATAATGAGGGGAAGTATCATTCATCAAGACCATAACATTTTTAGTGATTTCCCTTTACATATTGTTTTTATTAGAGGGGAGACATCCGTTTTTTTGACAAAAACCTCTAGTTCTTTTTTTTGTGCACATGCCACCCTAACATCGTTTTGGGGGGGGGGGGGGGTGATACTACTTATTGCTTTTAGTCTGTCTGTTTGTCCACAACTTCAAAGTTTTGAGAAACATATGATAAAGACTTCATACTTTCATACCCAAGAAACCCTTAAATTCAGTGCAGCTTAGGTCGTATTAGACAAAGGTCAAGGTCAATTGGAGGTCAAAAAGTTTCAATATGTGGCGCCAACATGCTTTGTGGTCTTTTGGACAACTCTTGTTGGGTTGTCAATGTATCTGCCAACAACTTTAACCTTGGCCATAACTTGGAACTACAAGTGATAGAGACTTAATATTTGACATGTGTACCCAACTCAAGAAGCCCTTCGAGCTCAGTACAACTTGGGTTATGTGGGACAAAGCTATTTAGAGGTCAAATAGGCTAAATTTAACCTTGGCTATAACTTTGAAACTACATGTGATAGAGACTTCATATTTGGCATGTGTACTCCATTCAAGAAACCCATTGAGATTAGTACAACTTCAGTCATTTCGAAGTCATATAGTGTTTCACAAACATATCTTGTTCTTAGGGTGTATATGAGGTGATCAGTTGAACTCTCAGAAATTCACCATGAAAATTAATTAAATTATCTCTTTTTAAATTGAAGACCCAGATTACATTCCAAGAGAGAGCTCGAGTGCTACAGAATCCATGTCTGGATGTGATACAGGTGATGAAGACTGGATTCCAAAAGGTAAATAATATTCAAGCCAAAGAGTTTTTGTACTACACACATGTATACAGTTTCTTAGGATGATGAGTGATGTATTAAAGCTTTGTTCCTCACCCGTCTTTTTATGCCCCCAACGGTGGGCATATAGTAGTCGCATTGTCCGTCCTTCCGTCTGTCCGTCCGTCCGTCCGTCTGTCCTTCCGTCCGTCCCAAATTCGTGTCCGGTCTGTAACTTCTTCATCTATCGGTGGATTTCAATATAACTTGACACAAATGTTCACCAGACAGAGACGATGTGTCGCGTTCAACTCCCAGGTCCATGGGTCAAAGGTCAAGGTCACAGGGTGCAATTACTTTGTTACAAATTTCGTGTCCGGTCTGTAACTTCTTCATCTATCGATGGATTTCAATATAACTTGACACAAATGTTCACCAGACAGAGACGATGTGTTGCGTTCAACTCCCAGGTCCATGGGTCAAAGGTCAAGGTCACAGGGTGCAATTACTTTGTTACAAATTTCATGTCCGGTCTGTAACTTCTTCATCTATTGATGGATTTCAATATAACTTGACACAAATGTTCACCAGACAGAGTCGATGTGTCGCGTTCAACTCCCCGGTCCATGGGTCAAAGGTCAAGGTCACAGGGTACAATTACGTTTTCACAAAGTTCGTGTCCGGTCTGTAACTTCTTCATCTATTGATGGATTTCAATATAACTTGACATAAATGTTCACCAGACAGAGTCGATGTGTCGCGTTCAACTCCCAGGTCCATGGGTCAAAGGTCAAGGTCACAGGGTACAATTACGTTGTCACAAATTTCGTGTCCGGTCTGTAAATTCTTCATTTATCGATGGATTTCAATATAACTGGCCACAAATGTTCAACACACAGAGACAATGTGTCGCGTTCAACTCCCTGGTCTATGGGTCAAAGGTCAAGGTCACATGATACAATTACGTTGTCACAAATTTCGTGTCCGGTCTGTAACTTCTTCATCTATCAATGGATTCCGATATAACTTGCCACAAATGTTCACCAGGCAGAGACGATGTGCTACGTTCAACTCCCTGGTCCATGGGTCAAAGGTCAAGGTCACAGGGTACAATTACTTGTTTATCTGTGAATGGATTTCAAGGGAACCTGGCACAAATGTTCACCACACAAAGACGATGTGTCTGGTCCATGGGTCAAAGGTCAAGGTCACAGGGTACAATTTTTGGGGGCATTTGTCACGTGACTGTGACATCTCTTGTTACACTAAGTGGCCAATTACTTAAGTTTGGATAGACCAAACTTTGTAATTTGTATATTGGTATTGTATTTTAAGGTTCTCAGGTCAATGTCACTGTTTAATAACAGGACAACTCTAAGCGACAAATGAGTTTATTTTATCTCTTGTTCAATAACAACACTTTGCCGAAAAAGGACAGACGATTGGGATTTCTTTGATAAAATGAAGTCTGGTCATTTTGAACTCTTCAGCAGATTTGTATGCCCCCATTGACGATAGTCAGGGGGCATTATGTTTTGCACATGTCCATCCGTCTGTCTGTCTGTGTGTCACGCTTTTAGGTGCAGTTGGTTGTCACAGTTTTTCAAGTGTTTGCTTAGAAAAATATCATAAATCTGAGTTTTTACTGTAGTCTACTGCCAAAATATTTCATAACTTTGCTTATAAATAAAATTTTACTTAATTATATATTCATAGTAGATGGAGTCTCTAATAAAAATTCATGGAAGAAAGGGTTAAGAGAGGTAGAAAAGATTCAAGAGACTTTATACTTTGGGTGCATATTGGGACCTGTTTGGCATCCTGCAATGATACATTCAATATTGAGCGATTAAAAATGAAAAAGTCAAAAACATTTTTTTTAAAATGATCAAAACACTACTGCTGTATACATAGTTATCATAAAGAGAGTGGTGGCAAGGATTGGCTGATGGGGAGGACGGAGGCCAACATTTATTGATCATGCTCATAGATGACCAATTAAACTACTGTTAACATGGGGTCAGGGAAAATTGAAATTCGGTCAGGGAAAAGTCTGGGAATTTTATTTTTTCTGTTTTGTGGGAACCCTGCTAGAGGCCCAATCTTTGGTCAATATTCATCAAACTTACTCCAAATTGTTCTTTACAAAGTTTTGGTCAAGATATGGGTTATATGGAGGTCAAAAAGTAGATCACTAGGTCAAATTATAGAAAAATGTTTGAACACAATAGAGGCGATACAATTTTGCTTCAGTCTTCATCAAACTTGCTTTAAACATTGTTATTGACAAAATCTAGGTCAAGTTTGAATGTGGGTCATTTTGGGTAGAAAAGTAGGTTCTAAACACTATAGGGCCAAGGTTTGGGGTCAGGCTTCATTTAACTTAGTCCAAATGTGGGGAGGGGGTCCTCTGTGGCCAATCAATCAGCTCCTAACAGCTGTGAGTTTGCGCCCGGTTTGGGTCCGGATTTTTCATGTGAGGAAGCCTTCCAGCTTGCTTGTGGAAGGAAGGTCAGTGGTTCTACCTAGGTGCCGATTTGTACCTGAAAAGTTTATAAAGGGCATCTGGGGTCTTCCTTCACCAGTAATTAGCTGGACATCGCGATATGACTGAAATACTGTTAAAGCGACGTAAAAATCAAATCAAAGTAAAATGTGGTTCTTGACAAATCTATGTCGTGTTCAAGCATGGGTCATGTAGGAGAAAAATGTAGGTCAATAGGTCAAATCATAGAAACTCTACAGTCCACAATTTTATCCTGATTCTGATTGTGCTTATCAATCATTATCATCTCAAAATCTAGGTCAAGTTGAACATGAATCATGTGAGGTCAAAAGGTTAACTCACAAAAAAGCGTGAAAATAAACTGTTAGGACAAGTTCAAAGTGAAAAGAAACATTTTTTTTATTTTTTCTAACATTGCTTGGTGTGTGAAAATAGTCACCATTAACTGTCTATACTCTAGTGTCTACAAATTCTGATGGATTTCGATCAAACTTTGACATAATAATTATGTGTGTAGCTTCCTCTGATGGTTTTCAGTAGGGACAAAGCCAAAGGTTCAAAATACTCAGGTGAACAATACCAGGGCCATCATGGCCCTTTTTTAAGCTGAAATGTTAAGGGCTATTCCAGGAAAATCTTCCTGGGGGGGTCAGAACGACAGCCTATTAAAATTACCTTGGTGGGGGTGCAAAAGAAATTTTAATTCTGTTGGTGGGGGTGGAAATTTGATTAAAATTCTATTGGTTGGGGGTATTTCAACATCAGAAATTAAATTGATGGGGTTGTTTGTCAAGTTAAACTGTTCATGCAAGCGGTTTTCTTCGACAATAATGAAAATTAACAGAAAACATTTTTCTGACACGAACTCCCGAGAAATTCCGTTGCAATTTATAGTTCTGATCATCTAGACGCTTATCTGATCACACTTCCATAATGAGCGGCTGATTGATTCAGACTAGACGGTGAAAAAAGTACTAAGACACCGGTAGTCTCAACCAATCACTGCTCTTGCTTCTCGATGTAAAAGCCCGGATGAACAATACAATTAAATAAACCAAAAATAGACCTAAATAACAACCAAAAGAGATTGACAGGATTTTTTATTAATAAAACATAGAACTGGACGAAATGAAAGACTGTCGAGACTAATGCACAAATGGGGCAATACACTGAGCTGTCATTTGGGTTTGCAAGTCGGCTTGACAAAAAGTAATTGCATACATGTAAAAATATATTTATTTATTTATTGGAAGGGGGGGAGGAGAATTTTAATTCTCTAGGTGGGGGGTATAATATTATGAATTTTTATTCTCTTGGTGGTGGGGTAAAATAATTAAAATTCTATTGGTGGTACCCCTAATTTAGACTTTCGTTCCTTACCCCCCCCCCCCCAGGGAGATTTTCCTGGAATAGCCCTAAGAAGAGATTTTCCAAAATACTGTCTAAATACCTCTTATACCTCATTTTCTAGGCCTTGGAAATGACACTGTCACTGTCTCAGATAGTGAAGCCAGTACTGCAGACAGTGAGGTTTTACCTATGCTGAACCAGAAGGAGACCATATTTTTTCAAGGAGTTGGGAAGAATTCCAAAGGAAACCCCATAAACAAACTACATGCTTGTTTTTATTGTGAAAAAGTGATTCAGAATATAGCAAGGCATTTAGAATCTGTGCACTCATCAGAACTTGAAGTTGGAAAGATACTTAGTCTGCCAAAGAAATCAAAAGAGCGAAGGAAACTCTGGGAAGTATTAGTAAATAAAGGTGACTTTGCCCATAATTTTGCAGTCATGGAAAAGGGAAAGGGAATAGTCATACCAAAGAAGCGATCAGACAGTAACAACATCAGAAACCTAATCCCATGCCAATATTGCAAAGCCTTATATAAAAAGAAGGATATGTGGAAGCACAGCGTATATTGTGTGAACAAAGGTTTAGGTAAAACAATAGATAATCCTGTGAAAAATGGTAGACTATTGTTACCATTGCAAAAGTGTCCGGTTGAGCTTTCCAAAAAGGTGTTAAACACTATGAGGGACGATGAAGTACGACTTACTGTGGAAACAGATGATAGAATAATAGATTTTGGAAGAAAGCTTTATGAAAAACACGGACATGAACAACACAAAATTCAGTACATTTCTCAAAAATTAAGAGAACTGGGTCGTTTGCTTATTGTGTGCCGTGCAGAAAATGCAAAGATAAAAAGTATTGATGACCTACTCGGAAATAAAAATTGGGACCTTCTTATCAATTGTGTAAAAATTTTGGCTGGGTATAATTTTGAGAGTCATGCATATGCAGTTCCATCACTTGCTCTTAAAATTGGACACAGCCTACAAAAGTGTGCCAGATACATGAGGTCAGAAGGAATCAAACAAGAAAATGACTTGAAAATTTCTAATGCTGAAAATTTTTTGAAATTATACGATACGGACTGGATTGACATTTCTAGCCATGCACTGATCTCTCTTGAAGAGAGAAAATACAACAAACCAAATCTTTTACCTATTGTTGAAGATGTTGTCAAGATGAACAAATTTTTAATTTCTGAGGTGAAACTGTGTTGCGAAAACATAGAGAAAAACTTTGAAAACAAACTGTATTCAAGATTAGCACAATTGTGCTTGGCTCAAGTAATCCTTTTCAACAGACGTCGCAGTGGAGAAACAGAAAGAATGACACTCAAAGCACTTTTGGATGCTGAAAATGGAAGTGGAAAACCAGACCCAGTGGTATTAAGCACATTGAATGAATTTGAGAAGAAGCTGTGTAGTACTCACACTAGAGTAGAAATAAAAGGAAAAAGAAATAGAAAAGTGGCTATCCTACTTACAGAGGAAATGAAAAAAAGTCTTCAGACACTTGTTGCACACAGGGAGAAGGCTAATGTAGTCCAGAATCTGCTATTTTCAAAACCTGGAGAGTCCAGGTTCCCTTACAGAGGAAGCGATTGTCTTAGGAAGTTTGCAAAAGAAGCTGGTGTTGAAAATTCTTATGCAGTCACGTCTACCAAATTAAGGAAACAATTGGCAACATTAGCACAAATCTTGAACCTAAGTGAAACTTCTCAGGACATCCTAGCCACATTCCAGGGTCATGATATTCGTGTTCATCGACAATTCTATCGTTTACCTGAAGACACCATGCAGATTGCTAAAGTAACAAAAATATTACACAGTCTCAACAATGGAACAATTGGAAAATATGAGGGAAAAGATTTTGATGAAATCCAGTTGGCAGAAAAAGGTAATTTACAACATTATATGATATTAACACATGCATAAATATATTATGTTGTCTATACTCAATAAGATTTATCCCTCATAAGCCATTATCTGCGACGAAAAACGTCAGCCCTTTTTTCATGGTTTTAAGGAATTGTGTCAGGCCTCTAGACAGAGGAATGTTGCCTTGAAAATAGGCCATTTGGAAATTTTGACTACATTTTGGGGCAAAAAAGTATATTTTGCTTGGGGAATCTGATTGAGGCCTAATATAGAGAGACAAAGAGAGTTTCAAAGAATTACTTCCCCAGGCGGGTAATAAATTTGTAACGGGGTAGATCTACTTGTTCATGTTTTATACAAATGGCAAACAACTCGCCTAGATATCTACACACATTACACATCAGCGTCATTATAAAGCTGTTCTTTACTATATTTTACTACAAAAACGCAGGAATACCCTGGATTTTGTACACATGAATCTAGACAAAGTCCGTTAAAGTTAATTCATTTTGGTCCTTGGGGGGGGAAAAGGTTTTCTCCCAATTTTGGTCCAGTGGCATACCGACTTTGTGGGATTATAAAAAGAAAATTTGTTAATAAGGAAAAATAGTCAAACAGGGAGAGCCACATACAAAATGACACCGCACCAAACACCATCAAACAAGAAACAATGTAGCCACAAGACAAAACATAACAGGACGCATATCAAGATGAAAAATATTAAACATTAAGCATATTAAACGCCAAAGTTGACCATAGGCTCAAATCAGGAGTACCGCCTTGGAATGGTCAGCAGCCAAAAAACAGCTAATGGTGGAGGGGTTTAAACCTGGTTTACGGATACCTTTAGACAAGTTTACTTACAGTCATCTTGTTTCTACAACAGCCTAAGCCATATTTATTGCATTCATTCACATTCGACAACCAAGCTATACTGCGATTCATACTAGATAATTATGACAATGTTGCCAAAGAAGAGAAATAATTTGTCAAAGAAAATGTTAACTATAAACAGATTATAATATTCTTTCAGTTACCACTCCCTTATGAATAACATGAATGTAGAGTTAATCCAATTCCATTCATGTTTGTGTTGCAAAACACGCATTTAGTGTGATTTTCACGGCAGTGGTTGGGAAAGGAATGCACCATTGGCACATTGAAATTAAAAATGTCCCATTGATTTTGCCATCGTATGCGCCATTGTCACATTCTGTTTTTTCGGCTTTAATTGGTACAAAATAGAAGGATAGATCATCAGTCGTAACTACTAGTCATATTCCGTCAGAAATAGTTGAGGTGTTCCAATTGTATGAATCATTTGATCCGCTCAGTAGACGCTCATTGTGAGTCAGTAAATCTTGCAAAGGGCGTGTGACGTCACGATTGTAAACGCTTATTAAAAGATTGTATGCAGGTTTTCTCATCGTAAAATCGATGTATCATAAAAATACTCAATGTACAGTGTTAAGGGTACAACTGCATGAAATAGTACTAGTCAAACCTTACCTGCACTTATCTTGGAACAAAATACGACATTAAACTCCATTTCATTTCAGTTTCTTACACTTAGGATGCTGACACACACAAAAATCATCTGCTCATATATTTTGAAATATTGTCCAAATTTCCCACAACTCTGGTGAATGATTGCTAAAAATAGATCTAAATGAGGAGCCATGCATTGCATAATATATGAGTTATTGCCCTTTGATGTTTTGCCTGAAGTTATGCCATTTTGCTCATGATTTCAAAATTATAAAATGTCTTATTCATATGAACACCTATAGGAGACAAAAGCTAAAGAAGGGAGAGAAAAGCTAAGGACAGGAGACAAAAGCTAAAGTTAGGCGACACAAGTGTTCCGCGGAACACCAAATTCTTGTGTTTCAAAGGGGCTTAATTAACTTGATACAAGATTATATTATATACTTCATAAACCCGTGTAAGAACCTATTCATTATAAGGGCTACTTGTATTTATTGCATATTCCAGACTTTGTGGAGAGTGAAACAGAAAGCTCAGAGACCGGTTCAACTGATGAAGACCGAGCCCCAGAAATGGATAGAGAAGACCAAGCCCAAGAAACAGGTAAATTTAAGCTCACCTTAATAGAGATATAGCACTGTCCATCTGTTTGCACATTATATTCTGTTGTTCATAGAATGTAGACAACATCCAAAGGAATGAATTGAAACCAAGCAATAGGTTGCACAGAAAGGTGAAAGCAAAATATGGTAACAAGACTGGACTTAATTTCCACAGATTTAATTTGTCAAGTAAGTGATGGAATATTGCATAATAAATAGTGACACTTAGGATCACTGAATCACTTGAAATTTCATTTCTTGATAGAACTTGATAAGTGGAAATGTCTTACACAATATACATAACCCTTGCATCAATATTGTTAGAGTTATTCACCTTTTCCATTTATGTTTTAAAAAATCTTCTTCTCTTAAAAATCTTTAAAAGTCTTCTCTGAACTTGTAAGGCATAGACCTTAGATATTTGGTATGTTGCATTATCTGATAGTCCTCTACCAAAATTTTCAAATTATGAACCCCGGATCAACAATGGCCCCGCCCCTGGGGCTTAACAGTTTTTCATAGGAAGATCTTTAAAATATCTTCTCCAAATATTTAGGGTCTAGACTCTTTTTATGCCCCCAAAGGCGGGCATATAGTAATCGCATTGTCCGTCTTTCCGTCTGTCCGTCTGTCTGTCCGTCTGTCCGTCTGTCCGTCTGTCCGTCCGTCCGTCTGTCCGTCTGTCCGTCTGTCCTTCCATCCGTCCCAAATTCGTGTCCGGTCTGTAACTTCTTCATCTATCAATGGATTTCAATATAACTTGGCACAAATGTTCACCACACAAAGACGATGTGTCGCGTTCAACTCCCAGGTCCATAGGTCAAAGGTCAAGGTCACAGGGTACAATTACTTTGTCACAAATTTCGTGTCCGGTCTGTAACTTCTTCATCTATCAATGGATTTCAATATAACTTGGCACAAATGTTCACCACACAAAGACAATGTGTCGCGTTCAACTCCCAGGTCCATAGGTCAAAGGTCAAGGTCACAGGGTACAATTACTTTGTCACAAATTTCGTGTCCGGCCTGTAACTTCTTTATCTATCAATGGATTTCAATATAACTTGCCACAAATGTTCACCACACAAAGACGATGTGTCGCGTTCAACTCCCAGGTCCATGGGTCAAAGGTCAAGGTCACAGGATAAAATAACTTCGTAACAAATTTCGTGTCCGGTCTGTAACATCTTTATCTATCAATGGATTTCAATATAACTTGGCACAAATGTTCACCACACAAAGACGATGTGTCGCTTTCAACTCCCTGGTCCATAGGTCAAAGGTCAAGGTCACAGGGTACAATTACTTTGTCACAAATTTCGTGTCCGGTCTGTAACTTCTTAATATATCAATGGATTTCAATATGATTTGGCACAAATGTTCACCAGACAGAGACGATGTGTCGCCTTCAACTCCCTGGTCCATGGGTCAAAGGTCAAGGTCACATAATACAATTACTTTGTCACAAATTTCGTGTCCGGTCTGTAACATTTTTATCTATCAATGGATTTCAATATAACTTGGCACAGATGTTCACCAGACAAAGACGATGTGTCGTGTTCAGCTCCCTGATCCATATGTCAAAGGTCAAGGTCACAGGGTACAATTACTTGTTTATCTGTGAATGGATTTCAAAGGAACCTGGCACAAATGTTCACCTTACAAAGACGATGTGTCAACTCCCTGGTTCATGGTTCAAATGTCAAGGTCACATGGTACAATTTTTGGGGGCATTTGTCACGTGACTGTGACATCTCTTGTTATTTAGTATGTAGCATCATCTAATGGTTTTCTACCAAGATTTTTTCAAATTATGTAATCTGTCATTGAAATCATTAATATGTAATGAACAGGTGAGCGATTAAGGGCCATCATGGCCCTCTTGTAATATTTTCTTGTCCGGACAATAACTCTTTATTTACTGATTCAATTCATTTGAAAGTCCTGTTCTATTGACCTGTCAAAATGTGAATATTCCTAGGTCACTGAAAGGATATATTTAGCTCGGGTAAACCTTTGTTTCAAGCGTTTTTCATGAGATTCACAACAAATGTACAAGTACATGAATAAGCCAAGTAGGAAAGATTTTATTAGCGGAAACTATCGATATCAACCGAAGCTATATATGGCGTGTTCAACAAGCGTATAATTATTTTAATTTTGACAGGTTAATAAAACAGGACAATAACAGTTTTTGTGTCAGCTTCGAGCAGGTGACACAATGTGTTCCTCCGATAACTCTTGTATAGTAGTTACTTGTACATTTCTTGAGCTTCTGATATTTCATCACCAGGTAACGTGAAAGACAAGAGTGAAGGCTTTCAGGGGAAAGAAAAGGAAAAGACAAGGACAGTAGGTTAGTGAATTTTGCAACACAGTAATGCTATCAACATTTGAAAAATTCAAATAAATGGGTTGACTTTTTTAAAGCTATGGTAATGTAACAGCAAATGGAAAACTTGGATCAACAAGGTTTTTGTGTCACCTGCTGTAAGCAGAGTTGACACTTAGGGGTCACTTTTCCATTGTCTTTCTGTCTGTATGTCCATTTCTCTGTCTGTCTGTCACGCTTTATCCGTATAACTTTTTTTTTGGCAATAACTCTTCTGCAGAAGGTAACATGTGTTCCCAGGAACACCGGTCTAGTTATGTATTCTAGTGATGGGAGTTTCTCAAGTTACTTAGAATCATCAGGCGCAATATTATCGCGATAATATTGCGCCTGATGATCTGATGAAATGCGTCGCGCATTTTTAAGTTATTAATTAAAGATTTTAAAGCCATATAACATTTAGTCTTTTTTAATATATATATAACCTTTCCGGTTGTATTCTATTGCCAGTTATATAATATATATATATATATATATATATATATATATATGAATCACTTGGTGTGTGGATACATTTTGAGATTAAGGCGTGTTGCATATATCACTTTCAGGTCAATTTGACCTTGACATCTGACCTTGATCAGTGAAAAACTTTGTCCAGAGCATATCTCTTTTAATATCTCTTAATATCTTCCAGGATTATTAAACATGTTTTGTGAATATATAAGGGCTGTCGCGGTATACTGGTATATTGCAATAGAGTAAAGCCGATACAGTACCATGATACAAAATGAGCATACTGCTTTTACCGATATTCTTTGTAATCTATGCAGTTTCATTGCTGCCAACACTTTTTTTGTCAAAAGTGAAAGATTCACATAGGGATCAACAGTAAATGTCGACAAATGACTGAAAATGACGTTTCCTTTGATTAAGCGTAGTCTATTTTAAGGGGGATGATTCTAAACTACTCTAGAAACTCTCGATTTATACAGAGCGATTGCACTTTGCAGTATTCCTTATAAGAGTTTAAAATACGATTTTGACTTCATCAACATTTTTTTTTAATTACCAGTTTTAGAAAAATATAACAAATATGTCTTTTAGACATAAAATGTACTGCTAGTAGCCTCATACTGTTTTGAGATAGCCCCATACAGAATATTTAGAACAAAATTATTGAACATACGATACATCTTCAGTAACTTAATCGAGCATGTCTGTTGCCTGTAAACACAGCAGAGCCAACTGAATCCTTTCTTTTCAAAAAAGCAATATACTTATTCCAGTACATTTGTTAATCTTCTGGTCATTTTACAGTTATCATAAGTCATGTTGCCTGTTTCTTTATTCCCCGTTTCATATATTTTACTATTACTTCACCTTATTATTACATGGATACAGAATTGTTTGATATACTTCTAAGTAGAGTATGCTCAAATATGGCAATATATCGTGGTATGTATTGCAATACGCTCTTTACCTATTGCAATATATTGTGGTAGCTTGCAAGTGTATTGTGACAGCCCTAGAATATATCTTGGGCTGCTAGTTATCGCATACCATTTTCATGGCCACTTTGACCTTGACCTTGATTATTGAAAAACCTTTCCTGAGCATATCTCTCTTGCTATATCATCCAGGATTACCAAACTTGATATGTAGATCTATCTTGGGATTGCAGAGTGTCACATTCCACTTCCAGGTCACTATGACCTTTTTTGAGTTGGGATTAGTGTCCCCTTGATCCCCCCAAAAATGGGTACTTTCTATGAAAATGTATATAATCGAATAATGATATATTTTCATTCATTATCGTGATATTTTCATTCATTATCGTGATGTTTAAACATTTCAATAGTCTCCAAAAATGAATCGGACAAACAGTTTTGACTATGATTATGATCAGCAATATCAACTTTTAATTTCTGAATTAGTCATCTAATGGTTGTCTTTTTTTATTTTTTTAAAGAAAAGCAAATCTGCAAATCTACAAGCTCTAATAAATTCTTTATTGAGCCAAAAGGGGATTGTATTTCTATTGGGGGCTCTTACTATATCTACGGCGTCTCACGATTTCAGTTCGGACCATTTGTTTTTGGCATAAATTTGTGCAAATTCGATTAAAATCATGCCTTCAAACACCTTGACGATCAGACTTGCGAATGAATTTTGTAGAAATAACTGTAGCATTTCATAGGCACAGTGTGGATGATTGGACAGAAGCAGTGTAGTCGCAATTGTTATCGTAGAGTCGTAGTAGACACCCTAAGAACGCGGTGTGGTCGCCTGGTATTAAGTATTTTCTTTTTTTTGCTAATAAACCATTTGGTTGCCCGTTTCTTTAATAGTTGATAAATTGAAACATTGATAAATAGTTAAAATGGCTGCTTCATCCTTACATTACGTCTCTTGCTTTCTCTCTTTTAGCACTGAAGGTCAGACACCACTGGACCATGGAAGAAAAAAGTGCACTGAAGAGGCAATTTATGCAGGCCATTGCTCAAGAAACAACACCTGGGCAATTGGCCTGCATAAATGCTATTCGACGAGAGCCGTGTTTGGCGAATTTCCAGTGGCGGCAAGTGAAGTTTGCTGTTAAAAATTTAATAACGACATATAGACGGCAGGCACAGAAGGGTTTCTAATCTGGATTCAAATTATGTTTTTGTTGCAATGTAAAAGGAAGTTATGCTCCCTTAACCCTTTGCCCAGTAGCCAGTAATGTGAAAGTAAAGCAGAATGCTCCTTAAGGCACTTTCTACTCTACTCTCAGCCTGCTCTTTCGTTGGAACTATTTTTTTGAATGAAAGAATAAACTAATGCATTAATATGAGTATCTATGGGGTAAAGGGTTAAGAATCCACCTGCTTCAGAGGATACCCATTCATCCCCTTTCAGTGGCTACTCGGCACATGTTTGACTGGACCCAACTTTAACACTGTCTACCTTCATGCACAACAAGGATATTTCTACCACTGGACTTGAGCATTCTATAGTTTAAATAACATTTTTTTTACAAAATTTGCTAAGTACCTGTCCAGTGGTTGTCCTTATCCAATTAGCTTTGTTTTATATCTTCTTTCAGGCATGTTGTTCCTTAAAGCAGGATGAAAATAAAGCAGAACGCTTCTGTATGAGCTTTCTGCTTTACTTTTAGCCTGCTTTTACCCAAAGGTGCCCGACGCATGCTTGGACTCATCCATGGACCCCCCCCCCCCCCCAAAAAAAAAAAAATATAAAAAAATTGTGATCTAAGCATGTTCAACTGGCCTTTAACTATCTATTTGAACCTAAAACCACTCCGAAAAACGAGAATAACACGACCCGGAAAAAAATTCCTATCGGGTCTATATATGTATTGAAAGGTATCTAACTACGACAGATCAGCGGCGGAAAATACAACAGTCATGTTTTTCAAAGTCTTACAGCAAAGCCAATTCAACACCGATTTCAATCAGTTTGGTCTTGATCCGTTCCAAATTCCATATGCTAAGCGGCACAATTAATGCTTTCCTTAAATATTGCTCCGTCTTGTCGCTGCAAGACCGCGAATTTGAACAAACGCTAGAGCGAAACGATGTGACTCCCGCCAGGATGCATAGACGTATATAGGGGGATCTGTATTCGTTAATCTTTTCAACAAAAACGTGAATTATGATTAAACACTATCTAAAAACATTAAACTCACCGCAATTAAAACGGTGCTTACTATTTCCAGTCAGCTACGAGGCGCCAGCTTTCTTTCTCCAACTTTCCTTTTGAACGGATGCGACCATTTTGCTGTGACCCGACTCATAAACTATTCGATATGCAAATATCCGGGCCACAGCGATTTGGCCACCTCCGTTCAAAACGAAAGTAGGAGAAAGAAAGCTGGCGTCTCATAGCAGACTACAAATAGCCAGCACCGTTTTAACTGCGGTAAGTTGAATGTTTTTCGAATGTGTTTCAGCATAATTCGCGTTTCTGCTGAAAACGAATACAGATCCCCTATATACTTCTATGCATCCTGGCGGGAGTCACATCGTTTCGCTCTAGCGTATTTTCAAATTCGCGGTCTTGCAGCGACAAGACGGGGCAATATTTAAGGAAATCACTAACAGTGCCGCTTAGCATATGGAATTTGGAACGGATGAAGACCAAACTGATTAAAATCGGTGTTGAATTGGCTTTGCTGTAAGACTTTGAAAAACATGACTTGTATTTTCCGCCGCTGATCTGTCGTAGTTGGATACTTTTCAATACATATATAGACCCGATAGGAATTTTTTCCGGGTCGTGCTTTTCTTGTTTTTCGGAGTGGTTTAAGGTTCAAATAGATAGTTTTAGGCTAGTTTAACATACTTTGATCACAATTTTTTTTTATTTTATTTTTTTTTTGGGGGGGGGGGGTTTCCATGGGTGAGTCCAAGCATGCGTCGACCACCTTTGCTTTTACCCATTACCCATAGCCTGTTTCTAGTTTTGAAAACATGTTAATAATGTCAGCTAAAGTTAAGCAAGATGCTCTTAAAGGAGCATTCTGCTTTATTTTCAGCCTGCTTTTAGCTCCCATCTTGAAAGGTACTGGAAATACCTTTTGTATTATGTTTAGGATTTTCAAGCTAGGGACTACTTTTCTTAGTGTATGAATAATTAAAAGCATAAAAAGGTATTTATGGGGTAAAGTGTTAGGATATAGGGATGTAGGATACTATGACCATCAGGAAAGGAAAACTAATTTCTGTGTTTAAAAGACAAAAACATGGAAAGAATGGACTGTTCAAATCTGTTAAACTAAAAGAATATCTGATCTAATATTTCGACCACTAAGGGCCTTTGTCAAAGATTATCATGTCAAAATACACGTCACATTTTTAGCTCCACTTTTTCAAAAAGTGGAGGTATTGTCATGACCCTCTCGTCGGCGTCGGCGTTGGTTAACCTTTTTGTTAAGGTCCTTTTCTCAGAAACCATCAAAGATATTTGGTTCATATTTGGTATGTATGTTAACTATCACAAGGGGAACCCATTTCACAAGGGTAGGTAACTCTAAAATTAATTTTGCCATAGTTATGCCCCTTTTTCTACTTAGAATTTTCATTGTTGGTTAAGTTTTATGTTCAGGTCCATGTCTCAGAAACTGTCAAAGATATTTGGCTCATCTTTGGTATACACATTAACTATCACAAGGGGAACCCATTTCACAAGGGTAGGTAACCCTAAAATTAATTTTGCCATAGTTATGCCCCTTTTTCGACTTACAATCTTCATTGTTGGTTAAGTTTTATGTTCAGGTCCATGTCTCAGAAACTGTCCAAGATATTTGGTTCATCTTTGGTCTACATATTAACTATTACAAGGGGGACCCATTTCACAAGGGTAGGTAACCCTAAAATTAATTTTGCTGTTGTTATCTCCCCTTTCGGACTTTAAACTTCCACTACACTATCCAGCACTAAAGAAAGTGGAGCGCACTGTCTGCGGACAGCTCTTGTTGTTACATGCATTCAGCCATAAAATCAAAGAGAATAATCCTCTTTGATTTTATGGCTGAATGCATGTAACAAAAATGTGACGTGTATTTTGACATGATAATCTTTGACAAAGGCCCTTAGTGGTCGAAATATTAGATCAGAGCAGTTTAAGTATTTATGTATTATATTAATTCCCTATTTTGGAATATTTACTTCATTGTAAAAGAATATCACCAAAAGTGTTGCTTAGTTGTGCTTTTCCGTAATAACATTGGCTGATATCGTGCCCTACACATACATGCAAATTAGAAGTAGTACATGTGTACCACGCATTAATTAATGGACATAAATTTTTGGGGTTTATGTGTAGAACCAATCCAGCATCTAACATAGCGTATACCTAGCCTAGAGTTTGTGATAAAAGTAAGTTGTGTAAGTTTTGTAAGTTGTATTTTTGTAGATTTGTTGTTTTTAGCTCACCTGAGCACGAAGTGCTCATGGTTAGCTATTGTGACCGTGCATCGTCAGGCGTGTGTCATCCGTGGTGCTCATCGAACTTGCTCCAAATGTTGTTCTTGACAAAATCTAGGTCAAATTTGAAAGTGAGTCATGTGGGGTCGAAAAGTATGTTACTAGATCAAATCATATAAAACCTTGTGAACACTCTAGAGGCCATTATTTGGGCCAATCTTCATCAAACTTGCTCCAAGTGTTGTTCTTGTCAAAATCTAGGTCAGGTTTGAACATGGGTCATGTAGGTTCAAAAAGTTGGTCACTAGGTCATATCATAGCAAAACCTTGTGAACACACTAGAGGCCACAGTGTTTACAATCAGTGAAACTGTGACAAACTATATATTTATATATAACTTTAAATCCTCAGATAATTTGGGTTATGGGCGAAATCCAAAGGTAAAACTATTTGGTTCATTATACTCAGGGGAGCGATCCAGGGCCATCATGACCCTCCTGTTACTTGTTACTAATTATCTGTTACCAAGTTATTTAACAAAGTGTCTCTGTATATGTTGTACAGTGAATTGGTACCATTATTATGTCTCCCCTATTATGGGGAGACATATTGTTTTGGCCAGAGTTGTCCGACTGTCCCTCCGTCTGTCTGTCCATCACAAACTTTTGCCGCGCGTATCTCTGAAACCAGTTGGGCTAGAGTCACTAAAATTCACAGGAATGTTCACCAGCATGAGTAGTTGTGCACCTGGGAATTTTTAATTGTCTCCCCTGATAACTTTGGAGTTATTGCCTGATAACTTTGGAGTTATTGCCCCTGATGACTTAAGATTAGAAAAACTTTGTGTCGCGCGTATCTCTGAAACCGCTAGTACTAGAGCCACCAAACTTCACAAGAATGTTGACCAGCATTATTTGTTGTGCACCTATGTTTTTTTAATTGTCTCCCCCTGATAATTCTTGAGTTATTGCCTCTGATATGAACACTTAAATTTATACAAACTTTGTGTGGCGCGCATCTCTGAAACCAGTAGGGCTAGAGTCACCAAACTTCACAGGATTGTTCACTAGCATGAGTTGTTGTGCACTTGTGTTTTTTTGAATTGTCTCCCCCTGTTAACTTTGGAGTTACTGCCCCTGATGACTAAAAAATAGACAAAACTTCACAGGAATGTTGACCAACATGAGTTGTTGTGCACCTGGGAATTTTTGATTGTCTCCCCTTGATAACTTTGGAGTTATTGCCCCTGATATGATTACTTAAAATGAGAGAAATTTTTTGTCATGCATATCTTTAAAACCTCTATAGGGGCTAGAGTCACCAAACTTCACAGGAATGTTGACCAGCATGAGTTGTTGTGCACCTGGGTTTTTTTAATTGCCGCCCTGGATAATTCTTGAGTTATTGCCCCTGATATGATAACTTGAAATTAGAGAAATTTTGTGCTGCACGTATCTCTGAAACCAGTAGGGCTAGAGTCTCCAAACTTGACAGGAATGTTCACCAGCATGAGTTGTTGTGCATCTGGGATTTTTAATTGTATCCCCTGATAAATTTGGAGTTGCTGCCTTCTATAACTTAAAATAAGAGAAACTTTACTTTGTGTCGTGTGTATCTCTGAAACCACTAGTACTAGAGTCACCAAACTTCACAGGAATGTTGACCAGTATGTGTTGTTGTGTACCCGGGTTTTTTAATTGTCTCCCCTTGATTATGTTGGAGTTATTGCCCCTGATGACTTTAAATTAGACCCTGATAAGTTGGAGTTTCAGACATTACACTTGTGTATTGGAAAGAGGATGGGAGGGGGAGACATCTGTATTTGTGACAAAAACAAACCTCTAGTTATTCTTATTTTTGCTGTGGCAGTTTTTGGTATATGGTTAATGTAATGAGAAACTTTGGTGCATTTGTTCTGGTGCATTCGGATGTTTTATAAACCACTTCCATGCCTAATAGTTTCTCAAGAAGACCAGTAGCAATGTAGACCCTGACAAGAAGCAATGGATTGTTGAGTTAGTAATTGCTAACACACAGTAAAATCTCTCTATAATGGCCACTAAATGGTGTTGATTATCTGGTATTTAGGGCATGTCGCTCCCAAAGGAGCATTCTGTTTTACTTCCTTCTTGCTTTATTAAATTAGCAGCCACCTGCCTTAAACACCAACTATTTGGTGCAATTTATTGGCCGCTAAAGACAGGTTTTACTGTAACACCCTTAAGAGAATTGCCTTTGGACAATGACCACTCAAAAGATGATTCTAAAGCTTGCAGTATAAGTTATAAAGAATGATTCTGTAAGAGCTTTCTGCATTAAGTTTATCCTGCTCATTGCATCCTAGCGACAAGTATACTTGTCATTTACAAACAGTGTACATATGCATAGTACACTTGACCTATGCAAACAGTGTATACCCTGATCAGAGGGCTCCTATAGAAGCCCTCTGACCAGGGTCTACACTGTTTGTCATTTTGGCAATATATTTTAAAAACACCCCTGAATAGTAAAAACTGGACTACACCTAATTTGAAACTGGAAGTGTCCAATAGAATTTCAGGGTGAATGAGTTTAGCTGCCATCTGTGTTCATTCTCTTCTGAGTGATTGTTTGACATAGGTTTTACTATACTTTCAAACAATTCTTTGAGTTAATTTGTTCTTTATATATTTATATGAACTAACCACAGCATTTTAGTCTTATATTTTGATATTGTATTTGTTTATGATTACTATGCTTGAACCAGTCCTTAGAATTAAGGAGTTTTTCTGTTTTACTTTTACCTTGCTTTTAACCGCCACCTATCTTCCATACAATTATCATTCCTTTAAGTGGTTGTAATAGAGAGGTTTCACTTTACAAATATTTTATGATCATTGCCTATTTATTCTTCAGCGCCTTTAGCTCTCTAATTGTGAAGAAGTGATAGCTTTGGAAACAATTTGGGTCCAGATCTGATGCAGAGTAACTCGCATCTAATCTGAATCTAAACTGTTTGAGTACATTTGATAGAAGAGGTGTCGGATATTCTGCTCAAAGAATTATGGCAGAGGAAAAGTTATTAAAATAGCTAGAGGTTAGCACTATACCTGTGTCAGGTCAGATCTTAACCCTTTACTCCAGAGCTTGTTTTCATTACTAATGAGCATTCCGCTTTACTTTCAGACTGCTTTAAACTACTATCTGCCAGGATATAGAAAATATTCCTGACTGTAAATAGTGAATGAAGGAAGATATTAAATGTGTTAAAATGAGTATCAATGGAGTAAAGGGTTTAATTTAACACATTCTTAGGCTTGACACTCAAATATTTTGGTTTGGCTCCCAGCCTGTTCAAATCTGGGAACCAAACCAAAGAGTTGGAGATTAATTATGAACATCATGCCTGTGAATGTGTTGGTGAATTCAAGACTAGATTTTGTTACGAACTAAGGATTTTTATATTACAATGTATCTGAAAATAGAAGTTGGTTCTGTTATAGGTACATGTAAATTGTGACTACAGGCTTATGATTAGTATGCAGACACCAACGAGGCTAAGCTGTTTGTCAATACTGCTTGTTTTGTTACAGTCATCACTGAAGAAAGTTTTTCAAAAACAGCCATCAAAAAGTGCATTTTTCTGAGGAATTTTACTCCGATTTAATGTTGTTATTTCAAAAGGAGTATACTTTATTGAATACTGGAATTGCCAATTTGAAAGTTCCAGGGATGGAGTAATAAATTGTGGACAAATAAGCAGCAATGACACTACACCTTGCTTCCACTGGATGGTGACGTACCAAATTTACTGATTTGTATTTTCATATTTTTCAAACATTTTTTCATAGATTCCTAACACTGAATAATGTATCCCAATTTCTTTCAATAAAGTTTTGTTTGGCAATTTATGTTGATTGTTATTTTGTTGAATTCCTGACAGAATACAGTTTCAATAGTTAACCCTTTACCCAATAGCCTGTTTCTGATTATGAAGACAAGTGACCACTTAAAACAGGTTGAAAGTAAAGCAGAATGCACCTTAAGGTGCATTCTGCTTTTACTTTCAGCCTGCTTTAAGCTACCACCGTCTAGGATGTAGAAAATATTTCTTATGCTATATGTTCATGATGGTATAAATTTGAACCATTTCTTAAGTGGAGGAATAAATTAAAGGCGCTTCTATAAGAGAAAGGGTTAACAGAATGATGAAAATGTGTTTTTTAGCTCACCTTACAGAAAAGACTCAAGGTGAGCTATTGTGATAACTCCCTGTCTGTCCGGTCAAATTTATTATTAACCCCCCCCCCCCTTTGCAAGCAAGTTGGGGGAGGGGGTATATAGGAATGACCCTGTCCGTCTGTTCATCCTTGTGTAAGCGCAACTTCTCCTACATCATTCATCGAATTTACAAAATAACTTCATAGGTTATAGAGGACAATGAAAGGATGTGCATGATGAAATTTCTTTTCGTTCCGACATTCCCAATGGGAGATAATTTAACTAATGTTTCATGCATTACAGGTCCTAACCCCTCGTAAGCTCAACTCCTCCTACACCGTTCATCGGATTTATATAATAACTTCATAGGTTGATAGAGGACTATGGAAGGATGTGCATGAAGAAATTATGTCTCCCACCACGTAGTGGTGTGGGACACATTGATTTACTCCTTTCCGTCTGTCTGTCTGTCTGTAACAGAATCTTGTCCGCTCTCTAATTTTAAAAGTTCTCATCCAGTCTTCACCAAACCTTCGAAAAATGTTTATAGCTATAATATCTAGGCAAAGCTCGATATCCAGAAATATTGTTTCAGGAACTTCAGAGTTACGGCCCTTGATTTATCCAAATTTGGCCTTTTTAGCATTATCCGCTAAGTCAAGAACATCTCATCCAAATTTCACCAAACCTTATAAGAAGGTTTATGGCTATAATATCTAGGCCAAGTTCAATATCCAGCAAGATTGTTTCAGGAACTTTAGAGTTATGGTCCTTGATTTGTCCAAATTTGGCCTTTTTAGCCTTGTAATCTCCCTAAGTCAAAACTGTCTCGTCCAATCTTTACCAAACGTTATAAAAATATTTGTGGCTATAATATCTAGGCCAGGTTCATTTACGCTGCACATATTTTAATGAAAGTTGTTTCTTATAACAAAGTTGTGAGACTAGTTGAATTTCAAGTTTACGAATGTAGGTCCAAACATGCAACCAGAAGGGTGTTCCTCGGAATACATGTGTCGCCTGCTGTAAGCAACCTCTTTCCATAAACGAAAACGGGGAATACTCGCACGGTATTGACATATAGAGCTATAAACCTTGTGCAAAATTAGGCTGTAACTATTTACCGGTGAATCCAGATCGTGAATGGACGATATAACTGTATCCTATCGTGGGCGGAAAAAGGATTTGTATCGCAATTCAGCATAATGGTTTACATGGCCACAAAACGTTCTTTAAACTATATAATGATTATTAAAAATATTTACTCACAATTTGCACGCATAGGCTACACAACATATTAAAAGCAGACAACTGATTTTGCTTGTATCAGTCGGACATTTCGCGTCAATCTATTCTGCGCCATAGTACCCCGATTCAATCAAATGGTGCATTTTTAAGTCACCAAGGATCCGACGCACTAGCTGAAACTGCCATTTGAATTTTTAATACATTCGACTCTTGTTGAAAAAAAATCATATCGATTCGCAATTTGACCAATTCTAATAAATTACAACCATATACATGTAGCCACTTCCAACTTCTCTAAGGAAAAATCAACACGGTTATCCCAATGAGTACGAATCTGCTGCAGACTGGATATGAAACTACGATCATGTAGTTATCTTTATTTACTAGTACGGTAAATAAATTGGAAAACCATTTGCCGTTGCTGCAGAATCATCTTGTTACTAAATATAACATATAAATATAAGCTCTTTCCATTAATGAAATTTCATCTGAAAAACATCAAGAGAAAGAGAAAGGCTCTTAACCGCTCATCTGAGTAGACAGTGTGAAACTGTAAATCTAAGGCCAAGGATTATGTGAAAATGTGGTCTCTTATATAATACGTTTTTAACCAAACGTAACTCACATCCCAACTTGTCCAAAATTTTATTTAGTCAAATATTTTGAACAAGTTTCATTAAGATTTAATGAGATTTGTAATCTCTAGAGTGCTGACGAGGTTTTGTCCTAGTGACCTACTTTTTGACCGGATAGGACCCACATTAAACTTTAACTTGCAAACTTTCTAATCGGTATTCATTGAAATCTACTGAGATTTGTAGTCTCTTTGATATTAATGTTTTTCTGTAATTTGACCTAGTGACCTAGTTTTTAACCGCAGATGACCCAAATTTGAACTTAGACCTCAGATTTATTCCAGAGCAAGAAAAACAAGAGTACCGCGAACGGTATATAATACATCCGCCATGAACGGTATAGAATACATCCGTTATGACAAGCGATACACAGTTGATTTAAATGAAGCAAATAACACTTAGCATGTTATGAAGTTGTTGCAAGAAATAATTGAAATGAAACGGTTTATTCGAACATTCAGCATGTTGAAAATAAACATCCCGAGGATTTTTTTGCTTAATTTTCAGTTACCTTTCGGGTCGTGTCCGACACAACTAAAGTCTGTATGTATTTGGTTATTTCGGACCCAAGTGCACGTCATATTGGACCCAGTGTATTTTATGGGAATAATTTATGGTTTTACAATATATCTATAAAATAGTTCGTAACATCTACACCCCCTCTCTCTCTCTCTCTCTCTCTCTCTCTCTCTCTCTCTCTCTCTCTCTCTCTCTCTCTCTCTCTCTCTCTCTCTCTCTCTCTCTCCCGATCTCTCTCGATCCATCGATCGATTATTCAATTCGGATTGGCAATTATGTGCCGTTAGTCTAGCTGTGTATTTAGGTTTATAAATCACCTTAACGCTTTGCTTGATTCACTATTTCGTCAGCTGCTTCAAACAATGATTTTCAAATTCATTTTTTTATAGATTTTTATTGATAGTAATTTTAAGATAAAATGTTCTAACATGTATCACTACGTATATCTAGAAACACATGTTACAGCTTAATACATGTCTAAAGTAATGCTGAACGCTCCTACAGGAGCTTTAAGCATTACTTTAGACTTGCATTAAGCTGTGAACTTGAGAATTTGTCCAGATTAGAAAATGGATAACTCAAACCTGTTATCTCGAAGTATTGTTTATGTTCCTTTAACCCTTTCCCTCATATAAACGTGTTTTAACGCATTTGCAAACAGAGTAGACCTAGATCAGAAGTCTCCTATAGGAGCCATCTGATCAGGGTCTGCTCTGTTTGCTAATAGAATTTGATAGATCTGTTTCTTTGTTTTCTAAAATATCTACAATATTCCATCTTCCATATTTCTGTATAACTATTTTGTTAAGAAATGTTCAGTATAGGTTTTGAATAGAATGGGGAAAGGGTTAAGTTCGAGATGACGAAGTGTAACTGTATCTAAAGTGACAATCTTAACCCATTACCGTATAGGCTACTTTAGACACAACCTCTTTGAATAAATCTATCGAAAAGAAGCTTAAACTAGAGAAAATGAAAATTTTAGAATTGTGTACAGTTTTGAAACCATTGTGATAAATAGAGCATTTGCTCCTATAGGAGCAAATCCTCTATTGATCACATTGGTTTCACAAAGTATTTTTACAGAATCGTCAAAAGCCGTCAATATGAGGGAATGGGTTAACAGAAGCATCAAAAGGCGTCAATATGAGGGAATGGTTAAACTCAGTAAACATTCTGGATCCTGGAGTGATGCTGAGTTATTCAACATCTCATTCAAGATGTTATTCAACATTATATTCAAGCTGTTTGCATATAAAGAGTTAAAGTTACTATGGCAAAGAACACCCTAAAACAAAAGCTGTATCTAGAAACAAGATGTGAGGATTGTACATAGTGGCTCTCAACTATTCAACGTTTTACCTGAAAGAAACAGGGCCCAAATCAGATGGCTCCTGTAAGAGCTGTCTGATCAGAGTCTGCTCTGTTTGCTTACGGAATCATATAAAATCTGATTCTACATCTTCTGCCAAAGCCAAACACTAGCGTTTATAACATAAATAAAATGTGTTTGTGAAAAACGATGCCACCATTTGACCTTTGACCATGATGTATGACATTGACCTTAATAAGTCACATTAAAAATGAACGCCTCCATAACTGGCGCATGCATGCCAAGTTTGAAGTATGTATGTGTAATTGCTACAAAATTATCGCCAACGTTAAAGTTGTCCACAAACCAACGTACAGACAGGGTATAAACAGTATGCCCCCACCCCCGTTTAATTGGGGGCGGGGGAGGGAGGCATAAAAATGTAAGAAATATTCATGATGTCATTACTGCTTACATGAATACCGGTGTTCATGAGGTAAAGAGTTATTGTGTTACCTGGACCAACAGACTACCATGAACTGAAAACCAGCGTAAACACATGCTGATGCCAGTGCTCATTTGTTACTATAAAAGCAATGCTTAAAGGATCTTAAGTCTTTAAATATGCGGGGAAGAGTGACGACCCCTTACCAGGTTGGAACTGTTGTGTGGCATAGCTGTACTGGTGTCACAACTGCTATGTGAAGTTTGATAGGCATAGCTGTACTGATGTCATTTACCCTTTAAGCTGTAACATGTGTTTCTAAGTATACGTAGTGATACATTTTAGAACAATTCTGTATTGTACATATTTGAAGGACCGAACTTTTAGTTTGAGATATCTCAAAGTTCAATTTATCCGAGTTCGAGATATCAAAGTTCAACTGTATATGTTCAAAAGAAACAGACGCCAAAGTTGAGTAGAAAAATGGCTTCAAACTACACAGTTGTAAAATTTCCTTTTCTCTAGCTAATGCTCCTTTTCGGTAGATTAATTCAAAGCGGTTGGATCTAAAAATGGCCTATGAGGGAATGGGTTGCGGCATAAAAATACCTGACATCTCCAAACAACATTTTCTCGATTTCTCCACCAAATACTCAATTGTTAACCCTTTCGCTGCCAAACTCTGTCGTCTGCTAACTTCGTCGTCTGCTAAAAGTTTTCATTCTTTTGATTTTTCTTCATTTTTGTTTCAAAAACATAGTAACAGTAACAAACAGTTTGGATCCTGATTAGACACCGAGTTACTCGGCGTCTCATCTGGATCCAAACTGTTTGCATAGGTAATCACAGATCCGGCATTATCAGCGAAAGGGTTAAAATAATCTCAAAGAATCATCTTTAATCAGTAGACACAAACGGTCAATTGTTATTAATTGCCTTATCTCAGAAGTTTGATGGATAAATTTCAATTTAATACTAAAATCATCATTCTTGCAACAAACCCTATGCTGTGGCCACTCTTATATGAATGTTCTCTTTTAAGATGATTCTAAAGAGTGGTCGCAACATAGAGTTTGGCAGAGAGATGATGATTTTAGTAATTAAATATCCACCTTTATCATGAATATTTAATAGGTGAATTAACAAATAATGCCATCATGAATATTTAATAGCTGAATTTACATAATTTAACATTTTCAAGGGTTTCTTTTGACAATTACTGTAGAATGGGATCTATTACACGTCGCAATCAAACAGAGCACAGTCTGGGTCTACTCTGTTTGACAATGTGTATAAAACGTTTATATGAGGGAAAGGTTAAATGCATAAAGTAGTAACCCGTTCCTGCATATATACGTCTTTCTACGCCTCTGTAAAAGTCACACGTTGAAACCATTGTGATAAATAGAGCATTCAAAAAATCCTTTTCTCTAGTAAATGCTCCTTTACGGTAGATATATTCAAAGATGTTGGGTCTAAAAATAGCATATGGAGGCTATAAATACGCCTTTCTATGCCTTTGCAAACAGAGTAGACCAAGATCAGATGGCTCCTATAGGAGCTGTCTGAGCAGGAGGGTCTGTTCTGTTTTCTTATGATATAGTGTATATATGATTCTACAGTATCTGCCAGTGTCAGAATTTCCTGTGTCCATATGCTATTATAACAAATGTATCTAATAAATATTCATGGGATCATGATTTCTTACATGAATATTCATGGAGGAAAGGGGTTAATAAATGTATAAATTGCAATGTATAAAGTATGTACTGCAATGTGAGCTTTTGTGAAGTGCTAGTTCAACATTAACCATCTGAAACGTGTGGCATTTGCAAACAGTGTAGTCCTTTTATAGGCATGGGTAATACTTTGAGGGTAGGAAATAAAGACACCTATAAGTTTAATGATTTTGTACCAAAACTAGCAATTCTTTTTTATCAGCACACTTATCTTCAAAGTGTGTATAAAATTAATTGATCGTTTCTAAACATTTGTACAAAACATACGCATATTACATGTACACTATTTCTTTTAAGGAATAATGTGTGCGTAGCGTGATTAAGGTGTGTGTATGAGGTAGTGTGGTTACGGTGCGTGTATGAGCCTGAGGTAGTGTGATTAAGGTGTGTGTATGAGGTAGTGTGGTTACGGTGCGTGTATGAGCCTGAGGTAGTGTGATTAAGGTGTGTATGAGGTAGTGTGGTTACGGTGCGTGTATGAGCCTGAGCTAGTATGATTAAGGTGTGTATGATGTAGTGTGATTAAGGTGTGTGTGTATGAGCCTGAGGTAGTGTGATTACGGTGTGTGTGTGAGCCTGAGGTAGTGTGATTAAGGTGTGTGTATGAGCCTGAGGTAGTGTGATTACGGTGTGTGTGTATGAGCCTGAGGTAGTGTAATTAAGGTGTGTGTATGAGCCTGAGGTAGTGTGATTAAGGTGTGTGTATGATGTAGTGTGATTAAGGTGTGTGTATGAGCCTGAGGTAGTGTGATTCAGGTGTGTGTATGAGCCTGAGGTAGTGTGATTACGGTGTGTGTATGAGCATGAGGTAGTGTGATTAAGGTGTGTGTATGAGCCTGAGGTAGTGTGATTACGGTGTGTGTATGAGCCTGAGGTAGTGTGATTAAGGTGTGTGTATGAGCCTGAGGTAGTGTGATTAAGGTGTGTGTATGATGTAGTGTGATTAAGGTGTGTATGTGCCTGAGGTAGTGTGATTAAGGTGTGTATGAGCCTGAGGTAGTGTGATTAAGGTGTGTGTATGACGTAGCGTGATTATGGTGTGTGTATGATGTAGTGTGATTAAGGTATGTATATATTATGTAGTGTGATTAGGGGGTGTATATGATATGGTGTGGTTACGGTTTATTATTCTTATTCTTATGCGCACCGTTAAAGTATTGTCAAACTTGACAGTTTAACGTATTATGTAGATGTTTATCAGTAAACTGTCAACAAAATGACATTTCTTACTTATTGTAAGGCGCCCCTGCTACACGGTATTTCACATCCTTAATTTTGTGGACATGTGATTTACAAACTTCGTACATTTATTGGACATACCCATCTTTTCATTTCATCAAATATGATTTGATTCTATAGTACTACAACATAGTGCATGTCTAGTTGTTGACCCTTTTACAGTTGGCAATCACGCTGCCCTCTTTTAATGTACGCCGTTAAGGAAGGCTTAGTACTCTATGATTTTTTACTTTTTATTACTTTTCTATAGTTACTATGTTTGCAGCTCAATCATTGAGTGCACTAGGGATAGGTAGATACATTTAGTTTCACTTAATGAATATGTTTCCGTCCTATATGCAAATTACTACTGTATTTGCCATTGTTGTAGATTCGTCGGAGAGCGGATACGTTATTTACATTGTTTGTCTTTAAGGGTGGGGTGGAATAGGTGTGAGGTTGGGCGACCCTAAACCTGTTTAAACCCCCAGTGACTACTGTCACTGACCGTTCGGGTGGCTATTTTTTATGTAGTGTTTCCTGTATGACTCATATTTGTACTTGGTCTGTATCCAATGATGGTGTAACCCGCTATATCGTTGGTGGTCGATTATCACAACACTTGTCTCTGTGATTGTGCGATGCCAGGAAGGACATAGTACTCTATGATGATGAATTCCCCAAAACGAGAGGATATTCTGTATTTTCATGTTATTTCTGTCGTCTCTACACTGATTGTATAAGTTTGTGACCAGCATCAGAATTACACTTTTGGGTTGTTGAAGGCTATGTTTTTGTTAAATATGCATATACACTTCTGTGTTAGACATCAATTGTGTTTTGAGACAGTCGGCGATGTATTATATGTGCCTATACACTGAACGTAAGAATCGTAGAAGATGGGATAAATCCCGCCTTCGAAGCGTAAGACGATACTTCCGTCTTTACTCTATTTTAATTTTTGTAGCATGTACTCTTTAATCCATTTTAATATATGAATGCATTGGTGCCATGTGCACGCCTGTGTGCGCGCGTGCTGGTGTAGTGAATTTGTGCGTGTGTTATTATTATATGTGTGTGCAGTGCTGTCTTCGATTATATGCAGACAAGGAAGAGTTCTATTGTGCGTTTGCGTTTCTGTGGTGTGGGTGTCACAATCGCGAGTGAGAAATACACGCGAATTCCTCACACGTAGTAAACATAGTATAGAATACTACAACTATGTCGTGTAAATTCAACGAATACACATGTGTACGTTTGGACGACTATCCCTTATTGAATAAAAAACACAGTTGTATAAAAACTACAATAGTGCCAATTTATTTTAAGGAATAAGGTGTGCGTAGTGTGATTAAGGTGTGTGTATGATGTAGTGTGATTAAGGTGTGTATAATATGTAGTGTGATTAGGGTGTGTATATGATGTAGTGTGGTTACGGTGTGTATTGGTGACTGATCACGTGACCATGTAGTCGGTATCAGGTGTCTAGTCATGAAGATAAATATTGACTTTTTTGCAACTTTTAACCCCCCACGTTGTTAACACTACGTATTGTAATCGGAATGAATTGTTATTTAGCCCTAATACCGACTAGAAAATAGTGTAGTGGGTTTCTGGTATTAAGTCAGGCGTAGTGGGTTTCAGTACAATACAAGTATGTGTGTGTGTGTGTGTGTGTGTGTGTGTGTGTGGTTGTGCGGATGGGTTGCATGCTTTCTGTTGGTGTTTAATGTTGTTTCCTTCTGTATGTGTCTGTTCCGGCTTGACTTCACTACTGTTTCATTTATACTGTAATGTAAACATATCGCTATTTGTAAAAGAAACACTTATATTTCAGGTCATTGTGTGTGTTTCCAGCATATTCTGTCTACTTGTAGTTACAGAGACTCAAGGTGAGTTATGGAAATTATGTTTTCCTGTTTTATTGCTGTTTGGGGTTGGACGCAACGATCATATATTGACAGGTAATGATTAGAAAAAAACCGCCTAAAATATCATTGATGACGAGTCGTTTTAAAGTCTTCTTTTAATAATAGTGTTATGTATTTAAACAGCGTATACCAGCAACATACAATTATTTCGAAAAAAAGTTGAATGGTTTAGCTGTAATATACATATATATCATTGTAATCATGATTATTTAGATAACTTGATACTTGTTTAATTGCTAGGATATGTCATACTACCACGTATCATGCGTTCTTTTCTGTCTTTCAAAACTAAGACGTGTTGCATACGTATGTACTATTCATTAACAATCTAAATGGACTAAACGTAAAACTATGTTACATAGTCAGGATTAACTAAATAGTTAAGTATAGTTGATACATACATTTACACAATGTGAAACGTGTCTTGATTTCCTCAGTCAAATGCAGTTTTATACACATGAAACGATACAAACCAAGGACTAATATTTCAACACTCCGGCTAGATGCATTAGTCCCAACCCTGTACACTCAATATGGTTAGTCCAACAGTCCTATTTTCAAATAAGTCGGTTATATGTCTCAAATCTACAAATAATTAGTCAATAATTGTTTCAGATCTTCTCACGTTCCTCAATATATATCAGACCGCGCTAAAGCCTAAAGATCTAACTAAACCTTACACCCAGTTCAGATTAAATATTATTTTAATAAGAGTCGTCATATTCTCTTAAAAGATAAAGTACTGCTTATATACGGTTAAGCATATTTCCCAACTTTAATAATAAGACCCTAAGTCCAATTCTTAAACCACCATCCATGCCTCATACACAGTGCTTGTCGTTTAAACAAACCACTACAAAAATCATGACCATTCTAAGATTTGCAATATTGTTTACCCATAATGCAATCGGGAATTTACCAGACACTGCCATAACGATTGGGATCTTTACATGTGTGTATATTGTTTGGGATACCTGAAGTATTATTGTCCAGTTTAATTGACCTGTCAAAATGTGAGTATTCCTACGTCACCGAATATATTTAGCCTGGGTGTACCTGTGATTCACGAGATTCACAATAAATGTACAAGTACTCGAATAAGCCACATAGGAAAGCTTTTATTAGCGGAAACAATCGATATCAACCGAAGCTATTTATGGTATGTTCAGCAAGCGTATAATTATTTAAATGTTGACAGGTTAATAAAACAGGACACTACCCTATTAATAAGACGAGAACATCTCTTGAAAATGCAACAATGTAAATAAATAAGTAATAGCGGTGCACAAAAGGTCGTCACAATGCTGTTTGGCTTTTATTGTGACATTTAACTGGTAGCAGTTCTTTGATTACTTATGTATTGAATCATCACCATTTAATCGTTATTTCTAGAATGTTAAATTGAAATATATAATCGTATCTTGCAAACAAGTATTATATATTATGCTTATTATGATGTGGTAACTTCCGCTACAACGAAACTTGCACATTTCATTTAGTCGTATACATCATCCACAACATTCAATTATATGTTTCTGTATTTATATGAAGAATCGACATGTGACGTCAACGTTCCATGCAATTGCTGTTCCGTAAGTATTAGTTGCGCAAACAGTCCTCAACAAATATGTGAAGGTCCTTGTAAGGATGGCTACTACGGTGCCAGATGTATATTAGAATGCCCAACAGAATGTGTATCATGCCAACAGACATTTGGTCAGACGAATGAATGCTACAAATGCAGCAACGGTAGATACGGAAAGACCTGTACCGAGGTATGTTCTAATTGTCAGAGTTGTAATAAAGACACAGGTGTTTGTGTTGATTGTGCAAACGGGTACTACGGACAAAATTGTACAGACATGTGCTCTCGAATGTGCACAGATCAACAGTGTGACATTTTGACAGGCAAATGTAAAGATTGTAACGTTGGTTATTATGGTGCTATGTGCAACGATAAATGCTCAAACGCATGCCATAATACAGCGTGTGATAGGACATCAGGTGTTTGCCAACAATGTGTTAGTGGTTACTACGGTGAATTATGTGACAAAAGGTGTAGCCTAAACTGTGTGAATGCATGCAATATGCTCACTGGTATATGCACAAAGTGCATAGGTGGAATGTATGGGAAATATTGCAACATTAACTGTTCATATTCGTGCAGTGGGTCTCTGTGCGAACGTACCTCAGGGACCTGTATCAACGGCTGTGTTGAGAACTTCGACGGTGATAAATGCGAATACTGTATTATAGGCAGGCATGGCACTATGTGTGATAAAAAATGTCCACCTAGTTGTTTGCACGGTGTTTGTGCGCAAAATAACGGCATTTGTGCATCTGGTTGTGAAGCTGGTTATTCCGACTCACAGTTGTGTTGTGTAAATAACACAAACTGTGAATTATGTTCATCACAGTTGGAATGCACGCAGTGTGTAATTGGCAAGTATGGTCAGAAATGTGAGCACAACTGTCCCTATAATTGTGAAGGCTCATGTGCAAAATCTAGCGGAACATGCGATCATTGTACATTGAATTATTACGGATTGAGATGTGATAATAATTGTTCTGAAACGTGTTTGACGACTGGCAATCATATATCACGCTGTAAGTCTGATTACGGAAAATGTGAGTTTGGATGCGTACATGGTTTCTATGGTGACATGTGTGAATTTGCTTGTCCGGGGTATTGCAATGGCACTTGTCACCAAATTACCGGTGAATGTCACAGTTGTAAATATAATCGATATGGAAAGGTTTGTGAACACCTTTGCTTTCCAGCATGTGTTAGAAATGACAATGGAACGGTATGCAATACAAGCACCGGTAACTGTTTACATGGTTGTGTGGACGGTTTCTATGGCAAATCATGTGACAGGAAATGCAGTCCAGGCTGTAAGAAATTTGGCTGTGACAACAATACAGGTCATTGTCTACATGGATGTCATAAAGGGTTCACTGGACAATTTTGTTCAGAAGGTAAATATTGATGCATATGCATACATTATATAATCTGTTTTTAAGTCAACATATTAATCTGTTCAGATTTTCCCGTGCATTGTCCACGGGTTTGATATAGTTATTTATCAATATCTGTATTAAATATTTAATGAATACCAACTGAAATATAAACTGATAAATCCATTCATTCAGTGTGCAAATGTTTGTACCTGATCTTTTTCAAACTTTTTCAGCAGACTGCCATGATACCCCGTCATTTGCCATGGGGATTTTACTTGGGTCAGCAGCTGCGTTTCTAATATGTTTGGTTATCGCAGCTGTTGTGTTAAGGAAAAGGTATGAATGATGATTATTCTGTTGATCAAATTAGAACATGGAAAGTGAAAATGAATTTAGAGCCCATCATGCTAGTAAATGATGATCTGAGTTTGGATGAATATTCTCTAAGAACACAACATTCTATATACCACCGGTGTAGCCACATTCATATAATTGAAAGTTTTTGGCTTGCTTTAGTGCGGGTTTAG